>JAWMRA010000056.1:2138757-2199823 GCA_035584735.1 Pseudotriccus pelzelni | reverse complement strand
CTGATTTATGGAATCTGCTCTGTGAGTGTGTGTGTGTGTGTGTGTGTGTGTGTGTACACACAGATCTGTTTGCCCATTCCCAGTTCCCCCAGTGCAGCAGGTCCCAGGGATTTGGCCCTGGTTTGATTCACTGACATGGGAACCCCCAGGGGTCCCGACCTACCTCATCCTCCCCTGCAGCAGCCTGGAGTTCCTGCCCCCCTGCCCCTTGCCCAGGGTCCAGGGCATCCCCCTTTGTCCTCTCCCCAGCCCTGGCTGGGACCAGGCTCCTGCTCCCCAGCAGGAGCTCGTCGGAGCAAACCCCCAGGAGGATTCCTCGGGCTTTTGGAGCGCTGGGATGGTGATCAGGTGAAATGAGCTCACAGAGATTTCCCTCTAGTGAGACAGAGCAGGAGCCACGGGGATTTTCAGTCAGTCTGGTGGGCAGGCAGAGGTGACGAGGGAAGGCAAAATAGGGAGGTGTAAGAAGAGAAAGCCCTTCCCTGGGAATGCCCCGGTGTCTGTGTCACGGTGAGGTGTTGTACTAATTGTGTCAGATATGGCAGTGCTTGACACGTGGAGATTCAAAGATAGTGATACCCCTGGATTTAAAGCACTGAGACCAAAGGACCAAGCCCTCTCCTCCCTCCAGGTGCCCCCCATCCTGCCAGGGCTGACTCGGAAGGGTCCTGCCTGCTATTCTGGGAGTTGGAGCCCTCGGCTTTCCCCCCAGCTGAGGATGTCCTGACACAGGAGCGATCTGGGGCACTGACTGTGTGTGGGCAGCTCCTGGATCCGAGCAGGCACCTCAGCAGTGCCAAATAATAGCACAGAAATCCACCCCACACACCCACCAGCCCCACAGCCGGAGCTCTGGGCTGGATTTTGGCCGCGCGCTCCCCAGTCCCGCCCGGGTGTTTTGTGAAATGCCTGCCGGGAGGCCGAGTCAGTCAGCTTTGCCCTCTGATGCCACATCCCTCCATTTAAAAGCCAATTCCTGCCCGTACAGGGACCACTTACCGAGTGTCTTTCTCTGCTCCTGCGCCAGGTTCCGGCTGGAAGGAGCGGACTGAGGCGTGCAGTCACCCGGGCTGTGACTAAAGATCGTACATCCCTCGTGGTGAGTCTGTCACTGCTCTGAGCATCCTCCTGTGGCCCTGGGGTGGGGCAGGTGGGTGGCACAGCCCACGGGGCCAGGTCTGGCACAGCGGGACGACCCCGTGTCCCTGCAGGAGGGTCACAGAGGTGTGGAACACTGGGGTCCCCCCTCCTGTCACCCCATGGGTGCTGGTCCCCGGAGGGGGCTGCAGTCCAGCCCGTGAGAGGGGTGGCTGCTGCAGGTCATTACGGGCCGTCAGAGCAAGACCTTAAGGCCCAGCTATAGAATTTTTAATTTGTGGATCAATAAGCAGATAATACTAATGGCGGTGTCGATGCAATTTAAACCCCTCGTGGTGCAGTGGGGGCAGCGATTCGCAGCTTCTGGAACAGCTGGGAAATGGGGAAAGTACAAAACCTTTGGTTGAAACACGCCTGAAGCACTGAAACAACCTCCCACCTTTCTCTGGACACCCATCTGTGGTGTGCCAGGATCCGGGGCCAGCCTGGGAGGGGTGGGGCAGAGCTGGAGGCTTTTCTGGTTTAAAAAAACCCAAAAAACCAGAAGGTAAGGCTGTAAAAAATGGTCATTTCAGTTTTATATATAAAAGCTGAAGCCCCCCAGGCCAGTTCCAGCCTGGTTTGTGCTTCAAAGGACCACGAGGATCACTCGACTGTTGTCACCAGCACGAAGGTACGGAAGGAGCAGCTGGCACCGGAGCTCCCACCAGCACCACGAATAAGGAGCAGGGGCACTCCCAGGGAGCTACAGGGTGGATGGGGAGGTGATGACGGGGGTCACAGCGAGGGGTGTCTGCCCATCACCCCTGTTTCGGGGCGCTCTGTGCCCCCCAGCCCAACCTGCAGGCCCGAGCACTTTGGGCAGCCAATCAGGCTGCATTACGAGCCCAAGTAACGCTTATCATTAAACCTGTAATTTATTTCTTCTGTATTTCATAAAATGTGAAATATTGCGGCTCGTCGGGGGCCCGGAGAGAGCGGGGATGCTCCATTAAGTTCGACACTGCTCCTCCATAAGATGCAGTAATTATATGCGGCTTTTTTTTACTGCTAAGTTCCTACTTGCAGATGCTAACAAAAGAAATAAGCTTTTAATCCAAACATAATTAATATGAATTACCTCCACAGTACACCCTGGCTTTGCACCATTAAACTTAATTTTTGTTTTGCATGATAATTGTGTTATCATTACCATTTATAGGAGAACTCGGGGACCTTCACTTTGTTTTCAGCCAAGACCAAAGGCACTGGAAATGGCTATTGACGGGCTCACTGCTGCAGAGTCCGGGGAATTATGGGCCTTGGCTGGCCTTGGGTCTGTCTTTGCCACGCTCGGGGTTGGGTCGGTCACTCCATTCCCCGTGTGCCGTCCCTCTGGAGGGTGGTGGGATCCACCCTGGAAACCCCCCAGGGCAGGAGGGTGGGCAGTGGCACAGCTGGGAACCCCCCCGTGGACAGGGAATAAAATTCTCACCCCCAGGACACAACAGCTGCTGCTTGGATGCCGAAGCATCCCCAAAACCACCCGTGGGCACAGGGTCTGGGAACTCCAAAAGCAGAGTCAGTGATCCCAGAGAAGAGTGGGGTCTGTGCCCTGCAGCCCCGGGGGCCACCCTGGAACCCCACCCTGGAGCCCCTGAACCTCCCAGCCCCACGGAATGAGTTCGTGCGGTCACATTTCAGCAAGGAGGGAGATGAAATCAAGTCCTGTAATTATTTATTGAAATTACAGCCCCTGTCGAGGAGGACTGAATTACTGCAGACTCCATTAGCCGGCTCGCTGTGGATGGGAGAGAGGGAATGAGAAAATGATGGATGAGAAAGACAGAGAGAAATTTTAAAAATAAAAGGGAATGAAATGAGAGGGAGAAGGGGCAAAGAGGGGGGAGAGAAGGGCCCTTCCTTTCTCCTTGCCAGTGAGGCTCCCGAGTCGCAGTGCCCGGTGGGCTCTGGATCACTGCAGACCTTGGAGCAGGAGCAGCACAGCGTGTGGGGCTGCCAAGGGCAGGCAGAGGCTCCTCTGAGGGTTACCCACTCCTGCTGGCAGCTCTGGATTTGGGGCTTTAAGCATTTGCGGTGAATTAGGCGGAGAATGAGGTGTGTCTGTAATGAGGGGTGGTGGGCAGGGACCCTCCCCTGCCTCTCCTCACCCACCTGACTTTGCTCAGCACCTTCACCACAGGCTCAGGGAGCTCAGTCAGCTCTGGGTGCTGCTGGAACAAGGGTCCAGTCCCTGCCAGGGAGCCTGGCAATGTGCTGAGAGGGAATGGTGGGGATGGTGCTATCGAAATAGCTGGCGGAGAGCAGAGGTGGGAAGGTGAAATCCCAGCACTGAGCCCCAGGAAGAGGTGACTGCCACTGTTAAAAGTTTTGTCTGCAGTTGTCTGTGATCAGCGCTTTGGAGGATTGCATAAATATATTAATTACGCTAATTGGTTTCCCCGGGAAAGAGGCTTCAGGAGCTGGAGACAACAGGTACCTGCAGGAGAGCAGGAGCAGCACTTTGCAGGCGGCAAATTCCCCAGTTAGGGCTGTTCCCACCATGCCTGGGACAAGGACCCGGCTCCAAAGGGAAAGATCTCAGCACAAAACGCTTTGGGAAACGTGAAGAGGTCAAACAGGAGCCTTGTTATGGGGTGGTCTGAGAGCAGAGCCCAGCACTGGGTCAGGGGGGTCCTTCAGGGACCAGGACACAGGGTGGGCACCGAGGTAAAACCCTCAGGGGGTGACATGCCAAATACCTGGTGGTCCCCTGAGCCTGTCAACACTTGTGTCCCCAAGGTGGAGGTGCTGGGAGTGGACTGAGAATTGTCCCCTGGTGTCTTTGGTTCCCTCGGTGTCACAAAGTCACTGTCATTCCCTAAAATCCCCCTGCAGAGTTCCCTGGGCCTGGCTGAGGGCAAACCCACACCCCTCAGCCCCTCCCCTGCCCCACTCTCTCTCCCGGTTTCCTTTCCACTCCACACCACCTTTCCAAAGGCCATTTTCAGGAGGACTGAGCGATGCACCAGCTGCTGTGCCCCTCATCCCCTTCCCAACCTGCCTCCTGATAATAATGAGCCCAGACACTTTTATTATCATTATTAATTAGCACTTTCAAGCAATGGAATTAAATCAATATGGTGGACTGAAACTAATTTTAACAAGCCATTGAGATCAATCATCAGGACTTTTATCTACATAAATGCCACTAAACTCAGCTCGTTAGTGTAACATTAGCTGGGAAAGGGGGGGGAGGGAAGGGAGACTGGCGGGGTTTTAATTAGGAAGACATAAACCATGCCACGATTTTTCTTCTTTGATTTGCTTTTAATCTCGTCCATGAGCTCTCCTGGTGCCCTGGCTGATTATCACTCTCTTCACCTCCTCTCAGGAAGCAAAGGCAGCGGGAAGGAGAACAGGGGAGCGGGAGAGGGCAAATGCAAGGAGAGGGGCTTGGCCGTGGTGGCTCTGCTGAGCCGCTCGGTTTTCCCAGCTCCTTTGGGATGTGGCAGGATGCAGGTGCTGCCACTGTACAGGGATGCAGGACGCTGTGGAGCATCTGCAGCATCGCCCTGCAGTGGAGAGCTCCCCATGGCATTTCTCAGCCCATCCTTCCCCCGACCCACATCTCCCCCAGTGCCTCTGGAACGTGACTTCCAACCTCTTGCTGTTCCCTGGACCCGATGCACATGAGGGTTTGTTCCCCCTGCAGCCCCAGCCCGGGTTTCTGAGACGGTGAGTGTGTCTGTGGCTTTTTAAAGACACTTTTAGCTTGTCTTTGGTCTTCCTGAGATGGCCCAACCCTGCCAGTCCCAGTCTAATGTGATGTGGGAGACCTTTGGCTCCTTCAAGCCCACCTTTGCCTCCCACCTCCCTCTGGCATCGCTCCAGCCTGGCTGTGCCTGCCGTGATCAAAGCCGAGGCCACACAACAGCCCCTGCTGCAGACATGACCTGTGTGTGGGCCAGGCTTAAAAAAGCTCCTAAACTTCTCCTCAGGACAGCCGAGGGAAGGACCAGCCTTCAGCGGGGCTGTGCCGCTCCGCACCACGCAGGAGCAGTCCCCGGGTGTCATCTTTCCTGATGCCTCTGCCAAACCTTCCTGTGAAATATGACGGATGCACTAGAAAATATCTCCTTTTTGTTTGCTGGATGGGTAATAACTTGCCTCGGAGACAGTCTTTATAGTCAGCACAAAAGTAATTTACCTACATGCAGCGCGCCCGGACTGCGATAAATCTGCCGCTCTCCGGTCCCGGGGACGCGGTGCCCGCTCGGAGCCGGGGGTCCTGTGCCCCTCACTGTCCCCTCTGCCACCGCCCCCGGCCAGCTCCAGCCGGAGCAAATGTTTGCAAGCACCAAAAAATAAATAACCGTGCTGGGGATGGCAGCGGGGCCCTGAATCACAGCCCCTCGCTGTCAGCCCATTTCTCTGCAGAAAGCTCTTAGCAGTTAATTTCTGGCTAATTTATTATCCTTCGGCTTAGCCCTCCAGCACCATTAGCAGTACACTGACACAACTGAGTGAAATATTGTCTAATTTATTATCTTATTACTCCTCTGGAACAGGATCAATTAATTACCCATTAAAGTATTTCAGCTGCAGAGATTTATTAGGGGCCTCGGTGTTTTAACAGATGATTAGTTATATATGTTTGTTTGCCTGAGGAGCGCAGACTGGCAAATGACTGGAGGGGAAGGGGAAAGACACCGAGTCGGGAGGTAGCTAATGGATCTTTTCTTGACTCTCTGAAAATGGAGCAGTCAATGACAAGAATTATCGACTCATTCACTTGCGGTTTGGAGATAACCATATGTACAGGGAGAGAGAGGGGGCGAGGGGAACCGGGAGAAAAAAAGCCTCACTCAACTGCTTTTTCCATTCAATAAATTTGCTTCGGAATATATTGGATTGGGGTTTGATGGCTATTTCGTGTTTTGCAGAGTGCTGACACTGGTATGATTCAGTAATTATTGTTTCTTTTAAGTTATTGCTGTAATTTTGCTTTCTAAGATCCCAATCAATTCCCGCCTCTCAAGGGCACGCTTGAAAAGCGATATTTGAAAACAGCCCTCTGATAGATTGTGCCGTTAGACAGTGGCTGAGACAAATAGCCTAATCTGGCACAAATTAGCTTGGCTTCCACAGATAGTTTTATACAGCAATGTAAATTATATTGTCAGGGCCAGTCACTTTCCTGCTTAGAGTGCAGCTAACAAGAAGCCATGGAGACATTACCGGGGCTGCCACGCGCTCCCGGGGCTGCTGCGGAGCCATTTGCCAGCCAGGACGTGCAGGGGAGCATTCCCTGGGTCCTTGCTGCTGGCACGACGCCCATCCCGAGCCAGTGCCCCGCTGGGATCCCCGTGCTGGGATCACTGGGGGCTGCTGCAGCGAGGAGGGGGCTCAGGGGTGCTGGCAGTGGCCTCAGCCGGGTCGACGCTCCCTTGTTTGCCCTCCACGGTTGTTTGGGCGGGGTGGAGATGTGTGCCAACCGCAGGTAGGAGCTGATGGGGGTGGCGATGGGGTGCCCAGCCCCTCGAGGGTCTGCCCTGCCAACAGGTCTCCTCTACACCCTCCTGCAGCCCCCACGGGGCCAGGACCCCTGGCTCACGGCTCCCAGGGGAAATGCCACCTCTAGCTGGCTTTCTTCTCACTGGAATCAGCCTGGGAGCAGATCACCCTGGCCGGAGGGACAGATCCAGCTGCAGGCACCAGGGAGCAGAGGGCACATCTTTACCCAAGCTGGGGCTCCACAGCCCAGGCAGAGCTGGAAAGCCTGGTCAGAGTTCTGCTCCCGCAAGCCCAGCACGAAGGTGCCCCTCGTAGGTCCACACAAAGGTGCCCCACATGGGTCCACATGAACCCTTTTAGGTTCTCCACTTGTGAGCCTGTGGGCAGCCGTGGGAGCAGCTGAAGCTGAATATCCCCCCTCTGCCTGCAGAAACTCATTTTTGATCCTCCTGGCTCCTCAGCTTGATCCTGAATGGAATTAGGATGGACTTAAGCAGGAGAGGAAAGCGAGCCGAGCGAATCCAAATGGAGGGAGAAGGCGAGTAATCTGGAACTGCTGTCACAGCACAAGAGCCATGTCAGGTGCAAACAGGCTGAAAAGCATCACAAAAAGATGTATTTTCATGCAGCTGTTGGCTAACCCGTGGAATTCATCACTGCGAGGTACCACGGGCGCCCTGAGCAGCATGAAAATGGGATGTTGAGACAAGAAGCAGGTATGGAGCCATTTAATGAGACAGGTTCTATTTAAACCCAGCTGTAAGGGATCCCAGTCTTGGTTTAAGGCTTAAGCAAATTGGGGAGGAGGGGAGACAGGAGGCTCTGCCAGCTGCAGCACTCGGTCCCCAGGGCATGTTCCTGGGGCTCCCCTTGCCCCCAAGGTGGGATCCTGGATTTTGAAATCCTGATGGAGAAAGGCAGGTGGAAGGGCTGCCAAAAAGCAGCAAGCTGAGGTGGAGGGACTCCCACACCTTCCCAGGCGCTCGGTCCCATCCGGGGACATCCTTGCTCTGGGATCACGTGTGCCACCACAGGTCCCACGATGTGTCTGCGCTGACCTAGAGCAGTTGTCTCATCCCATAATAGAGAGATGGCTGTGTCAGGAGCGACTCTGTGACTTTAGGGAAGGCAAAAAGCAAGGAACAGCTCCCGCCAGGCTCTGTGGGAGCAGATGGAGGATGCGCTTGGCCGCGGCGAGAGCCGCAGGCCCTTCTTAACCTTGCGAGTGGCTCCTGCACCAGAGGGACGAGCTATCCAGGCTTGGAGGGCTCCTTCTCCTGAGGAAAAGCTGCTTAATTCTCACTTCATCCTCTTCTGACCAGCAGTTTTAGCAGGGGGACTTGAGGGTGGGGTTTGGAGCTGACTGCAGCGACAAGGCTGGGGCAGGAGAGCAGCCACCATGCCCATCTGGTCAGCAATTATCCCATAATATTGGAATGATGCTTCTTTGGAAATACAGCCCCAAAGGGTGCAGAGGAATTAATCAAGGACAAGGAACAGGGAGGAGAGAGTGGCTTTGGGGACCTTTTAGCTCTGCTAAGCTGCTCTGACTTTTCCTCCAGGTCACTTGCATGACACGAGTTTGTGTGTTCTCAGCCCATTTCCCACAGGGAGAGGTGCCTGACACAGGAGATACAGTGGGATATGTGGTGGTATTTTCTGCCTGATGAGTCCATAGTCTCCTTAAAACTCTTCCCAGAGTCTCCAAAAATTATCTGAGCAAAAGAATGGCAGAAATGGGCTTAGTCTGGTGTCTTCTTAAAGCTCAGGTGGTGTAGGAGGACAAATAACTTTCCATGGGAAGAACAGGGCATATATCCCAGCCTGCATCACCCTGGAGTCCCTGGGGAAAGCCATTTTCTCTCCCATTTGCTGACTCTGTGTCCCAGCCCACTCAGATCTGCAGGCAGAGCCAGCGCTAAGCACGGGTTTAACCCAGCACAGGGACTGGTTAGTCACAGGCACTTGCTTTCAAGTGCTGCCAGCGTGGTGGTGTGATGGGTGAGCCCCGAGACAACCTGGCGTTAACTCGTGCCCCAAAGGGTTCTCCAGCGTTTTGGGTGCCTCATTCCTCCGGCTCTCACGGAAACACCCCTGCGCTCGTGTCAGAACCCGCCTCACAGGCACCCCCAGCAGCACCCCCAGCCCAGAGCCCTGCTCCACGCCACGTTTGACACCATCAGCAAACACCTCTGCAGGTGGGGATGTGAAGACAGTGGCAACAACCTCTGTGCTTCCAGCTGGAGAGCACCACAGGCCTGACTGGTTCCCAGTTTCTGGGGCTGTTTGGTCCAGAATGGAGCTGGGCAGGGTCCTGTTTAGCTCCGCGTCACTTTGCGGGGGGGGATGTCTCTCCAGATCACCTTCTCATCTCCTCCTTGTGCTCACAAAAATCAATGCTCTAATTTGCCAGACAGCAACAAAACAACCATGATGCCTGGAACAGAAATAGGATCGTATTCCTAAAGGCTCTGTGCTAAAAATGGGGCCGGCTGTGGCACAGAGCTTCCCTCTGGCAAACCACGGCGCTCCTGCTCGGCTCCAGGGGGTGTGGGAGGCACAGGCTGACAAAGCCTGGTCCTGTGTGTCCAGTCTGTGACCCACTCGTGTCCCAGGGAGCACTGCTGCCTGCCAGGAGCAGCTCAGCCAGGCTGGAGGAGGGGGACAGCGGTCCCAGCCCAGCTCACAAACCTCGTAGGTGAGCAGCCCCCTCCCTCCGCTTTGAGGTTCTGACACCGGCGTGCAGAGATTCCCATCACACCAGACCCCTGGGGCAGCAAAGCAGCACCACACGTGTGAAACTGGGTCACCTCGTCCCCCAGAGCCTCGGCCAAGGTTGGCCAAGGAGCCGTGGCCAAGCCAGGAGCTGAGCCTGGACCCATCCCACCTCCACGCGCCGCCTTCGCCGCAGAGCTGTCCTCTCCTCCTGCCGCTGCAATTCTCGTCCCTCTTCCAGCAGCTGAGTAATGGCTTTGGAAAGATGACACTGCACTGATTTAGGGGCTTGACCTTGGGAATGCTCCTGAAAAGCTGCGGTTTCCCGAGCACGGCTTCACGTTGCCTTTTATGAACGCTTTGCAGCCACACGTATATTTGGGTATGTAGCAGCCGGGTGGGAAAAAAAAAATACGCATGCAGGAGAGAAAGAAGGGATGGAAAAAAAACACAACCTTTTATATCTCCAGGCTGCCTTCAGCAACAGCATTCCTAAATAGGAGAGGTTAAATATATTGCTGCCATTACACTCTACAAGGAACACATTCCATAAAAACGAAGGTGCCGTAAATTATACAAATATGATGCTAACAAGCCAGGAAATGCACTGCTAATGAGGTCAGCTATAGAACTCCCGCAGTGCTGCAAATCATGTGCCAATCCGGCGCAGGAGGTGCAGGAGCAGCCCTGGGTCAGCATTTTCTGAGCGCATTTGTAACCCGCTGTTCGGCGGAGAGTTACACAGGTAGATAAACCCCCTCCTCCTCCCCTTGTTTACGTGTCACGTACCCACGGCACCAGACAGGCCCGCTCTGCATTAATGCACTCCGCTATTATGCCCATTGTTCTGCGGCGCAGAGCGGAGAATTAGTCACTCCGATGTGCAAATATTGGTTACACTTTGGAAGTCTGCACGCTTTTGTGTTCCTATCGGGCTTGCTCCTGGAGGAATTATACATGCTGGCACCGGGGGCTTTTTCTTTCCCTGCACATACTGTGTTTGCTAAAGCTCTTTTAAAAGGAATTCAAATAAACAGGTTGGCGAAGCTGCTCGCTCGTTCACCTTCCTCCCCGTTAGGCGGTGGGACAATGAGCACAACAAAACGTGGCGTTTAGGAGCCAAAACAAGGAACCTGCCCAAAATCTGTGAGCTTGAAAAACGAGCTCAAAGCCCTTTGCACTGTTTCATCTTCCTCCTTCACCGGGAGGGATTTGTCCCTGGGAAGGGTGGTCATGTCCAGGGAGGCTGTGGGGTCCCCAACCCCAGGGGCGTTCAAGGAACACATCAGCACATCACCTGCCCAGCCCAGGTGAGGGGGTTGGCTCTGCTTGAGAGGAACCTGACAAAGCCACGGCTTGGACTCAGGCTCCCATCGCCTCCAGCAAGGACTGGGAAGTTTGGAGTGCCTGGGATGAGCTCTGTGGCAAAACAGCCTTTTTGTGCTCACAGTTTAAGTGGCCCCAGTGCCACCAGAGAGTCCCCCGTGGGGCATCCCTGCCCTCCCACCCTCTGCCCAGCTCCCAGGGCAGGCACCAGCCCAGGGCTCCGCTTGTGTGGTTTCTTCTCATGCAAATAACTGTTCCAGCAGAAATGCATTTCTATATTTAATAAGCTGGATATTTACGTTAACTAAATAGCAGCTAATTATGAAAACATACTTAAGAGTCTGAGCAATTAAGCAATAATATATTACATAGTTATCAAGCCTCCAATACACATGTCCTTAATAATCAAAATATTAATATGCAGCTCCTCTTCCATTGCACAGCAACTCTGCTATTACACAGAGAGTGTCCTATTACTGCCAAATTAAATGCATAGTTAGGCGAATTTAGGACACTTAATTTAATGTGTTCCCAAGAGTTCACTGTGGCAGATTCTCCAAGACAGGCCTCTATCTAGGTAGCACAGAATTCCTGGAATTGCTCTTTCCTCCACAGCCACATGGCTCCATTGGCTCATGGTTAACCCATTACTGGACCTCTTGGCTGCCAATCACAGCCCCAGCAAGAGCGAGAGAATGACATTTTTCATGGTTTGCAACAATGGGGGGAAGAAAGAAACGAGAGTTCCTTTCCTGAGAGGCTCTTTTAGTTCAGAAGTCTTTGCATTTAAAATGTGGTCTCGCTTCTGAGCTTATTCTATTGACAGCTCTCTGTTCAGGCTGCTGGGGTTGTTTGGGAAGAGCTGATGGTTAATTCCTCCGGAGCTGGGTGTTGGTGAGGGCTGCGGGGGGAGCACTGGGGAGACAAACTGGGGTGGTGCTGGGTCCCTGCCCAGTGCACCTGCCTGCAGTCTGGGGGGCAAACTGGTACGCACTGGTCGCTTAATGAGCAAAGCTGGTGCTTCTGAGCTGTGTCTGTGTCCCAGCCGTCCCGTGCGGTGCTGCCTCAGTGTCCCCGACAACGTGGCTGTTTCTGGCGGAGGTTTGATTAAGGAGTGAAAATCCCTGGGGATGTACGGTCTGGGCTTCACTCCTTAGGGGGGTAATTCCTGCTTCTGATCTGCTGGTGAGGGTCTGGAAGACCACGAAGTGGCCTTTTCCTCCAGCTCGCAGCCAGCACAGACCCCGCCGAGGGGAGCAGATCTGCCCGGCTCCGAGAGCCTCCGAAAAGCGAAGGTGCCCTTCTCCCCGTGCCCTGCCCCGGAGGAGCTGCCTGCTGGCCCCCGTGCAGTTTTAAGGCCTTATCTGCCATATGGCTCCCAGTTGGGATGATTTATGGGGTGAGGAAAGCGCACTGATAAATTTTACGGCCGGGCCCGCGCAAGGCTGGGGGTATCAACAGCCCGATCCAGACAGCCCTAATGGAAAGTGCCGGCACCGCGGAGCGAGGCGTTATTTATGACTGTCTGTAATGCCACTGCCGGGGATTTATTATCGCTTCTGCCGGGCAGGCTGGAGCTGCGGCACGGCCGGGGAGGAAGGGGAACGCGGAGGGGAGAGGGCGGGATGGGCACCCCGAGGCTCGCGGGGAAACCGGGGCACAGCGACCGGGTGAGCGAGTCTGGGGGCTCGGCAGAGCCTGGACGAGCTGTTCCTTGGGGCAGGGAAAAAGAGGGTGCAGCCAGGGCTTGGGTGCCTTTCCAGGTCCTGGGAGCGTGACACCCCCGAGCGCAGCCTTGGGGCGCCCGTGGCTGTTCACTTGGAGGGGTGTGTGAAGTCCTTGGTCCCCAGCCTGGCTCTGATGGGCTGTAAGCAGCCAACAGGGCTGAGAGGACACCGAGGCCCAAGGTCACCCTGAAAGGCCCTGGGGAAAAGCAGCCCCAAGAAGGGAACCTGGAAAAGCTGAACCCCTGATGGCCGGTGCTGCGCTGGAAATGCGCGGAATAAATCAGGGAGGCAGCGTGGAGAGGTGCAGGATGCTGGTCCCCCCTCTTCTCAGCCAATGCTATATTTGCTGGAGGAATGAAAAAAATAATAAATTTAAAAAAAAATTAAAAAGGAGCAGCTATAAAATCTAGATACTAATAAAATGTTCCAGGAAGATGAATTCTTCCGATATAATGGTGATCCCTGATACTGAAATGTTCCACAAATACATTTTCATAGCCCCACTCAGTATTATTTGTAGATCTTTTTGCAACCCTTGTCAACAAATTCCTGATAAAAAGGAGACACTTTGCTGTGTGCTAAAGCTATGAATTTAAGAAGTGTCAACTGGTCCTTATTTATGGCGCAATCTTTGGCTTTCTCATTTTACTGATGTGGTTTGGAGCAGACTTGCTTCCTCACTCACACGCTCTCCCTCCTCGCTCCCCGCTTTGGGATATTAATCCTGCAGCTGTCTCGGGCAGAGCGCTGACTTTCTCAAGGTGCACAGAAGTTGTGCTCTGCAGACAAATCTCTCCGAGTAGGAAAATCCATCAGGGGGGAGGGGGAAAGCACCACCTTGGCGAGCTTTGGAGTTCTCCCAGTGCCGTTGGGCAGTGCCGCTGTTTGCTCAGGGTCCGGCTCCCCGGGCAGGATGATCCCAGCTGTGATCCTGGGGGTTAAACAGGAACTAATCCCTGGGGAAGGGGATGGAGCGAGCTGGAAGGGGGGAAGCAGGATGGGGAGAGACCTGGCCAGGCCAGGGCTGTGTGCTCGGTGCTGCTGCCCGTGCCTTTCCTTCCGTGCACCGGCTGGAATGGGGGGAAACTGCTCAAAATCCTGCCTGGGAATGCGGGTGTTGCCCATGGGTGCTCTGGAGTGCCTGGGGAAGGAAGGAATGAGTCAGAGGGAAGCAAAAGCACCATGTGAGTGAGGTGGGAAGCGGTGACTGCCCTGGAATTCAGTGGAGGGGGAGCAGGGTAAGGGCCCTCCTAGGAGAAAAGGGCTCGCACTCCCTGTGCCTGGCCAAGGAGGCTCCAAGCACCCTGGAGCACACGGAGCTGGGGCACAGCTCTGCCCAGCTGCACTGCAGCCACAGCCACGGTCTGTCCGCTCCTCCAAACGGACTGGGAGCACTGGGATTCCCAGGGACAAAGGACCAGTCAGCATAGCCTGACTTCTCCCGCGCTTGCAGAGATGCTTGGGCTCCTGGGGGACAATTAGCTCCCAGTTTGCAGATCCTGGTTTAACTGTGGCACATGTTCATAATTTAAGCTCTTTACAACGGGGCTTGGTTAAGGCCGGAGCCTGCTCCCCGCTGCCCGTACCTTTTGTTTGGGTGATTTACTGTTCCTCTGTGCCCCTCTGCCCACCGAAATTCATAACAGCTCTCACACAGCAATCGAGAGCTCGTAATTATAGCTGTGTCTGGTAGTGCCATTGGAGCTAAAGGGCCTGCTGGCACTTTCTTTTAAGGGGAATCCAGCTCCCAGCTGGAACGAAATTTGCCCTGCTGATGGGGGGTTTTTTTTTATTGGTTTGTTTGAGCCCTTATTAAAAAAAGCGCTCTAGTTTTTTGGCAGCAGCAGTTTTGGTGTTCAGCACCTTCCCCGTCTCCTGCGCTCAGACTCGGAGCTTTCAAAGGAGCCCTGGGAGTTGGGCTCGGCAGCGCCCGAGCGCTTCACCCCAGCCGGGAAGCCTTGCCCTGGGGCTGGGGCTGCCTGGGACAGTGACACCGTTTGTTTGGGTTTTACGAGGGAGTTTATTTTTAATTATTTCGAAGTTGCCCAAGCCGGCGTGCGAGAAATCGGGCATAACCCAATAAAAGCCGCGCTGCCGAGGTGCCAGTGACCCACGGGCCTCGCTATCCACCTCGGCTTTGTTTTTCCTTTGGCTCCAGTTGTGTTTCTGAGAAGGAGGTGGTTCACCGGCCTGCAGTGAAATGCCACGTTGGGGTGACAGAGGTGAGGGGCGCCGGTGACCCCCCAGCAGCTGGGATGGGGTCACAAGGACAGTTATCCTCTGTCCTCGGCAGCTCTTGCACAGGGTCCCTTAAACCCCAGGAGAGCTCAAACACATCGTGGTTTTGGGGGTTTTATTCTTCCCTTGCCTCTCTGAGTGTGCGGGGTGTCATGGAAGGCACCTGTGTGGGGCAGAAGTGTCTTCAGAAGGACCCGCTTGGCTTTGGGGAGCAGCAGGGATATATACGGAGTGTTGAACCCCAGAGCTGCTGAGGGTGCCCAGATGCTCCTGTCTCCTTCCAGTCTCACGTGTCACTGCTCAGCAACCAGAGGGTCCCTCTGCCTGATTTCCAGCCCCTCTGTCTTGCTGCCAGCCATTCCTTGCAGGATCCTTAGCCCAGGCACCCCCCCTGTGCGAGCCTGGGTGTTCACCGCGAGCGTGGAGCCGTCGAGGCAGGGGACGTGAAGAATCCAGTTACAGGGAGTAACATGGAGCCGTGAGACAGCTCCCAAAAATAGAGAGCAAGACCAAAATAGTGGGCCGTGAACCTCAGAGGCAGAGAGCAGGCCCAGCCTCGCTGCAGGGGACACGCTCGTGCTGTGCCAGCCCCGCGCCGGGGGGCTCAGAGCGCGCCATGCAGACGGGCTGCGGGCTCCGCTCATGTTCCACATCGGGTTTCAAGGTGTAAATTCCCGTCCAGGAACCGGCTGAAAGGAGGAACGTGTCATCTGATCCCTGCGCAGCGCAGCTACGAGGAGGGGTCGCCCAGGCACGGTGGGATCACCGTCACTGAGTCCGGAGAATATTCCTGGTAGCGGGCACGGCAGAGAGCAGCGCTCTGCCGCACGTTTGTGCTGCTAAATCCCGGAGGGATTCGAACAGCACGAGGCAGATTTTCTGAAAGTTTGGATGCCGAAAGGGTAACAGGGAAGATTTTGGGAGCTTCTTAGCTCAGTTTGGCGTCTGTCACTCAGTTTTACCCACGGGAGAGGGGCCAGGCTGGCTGTAGGCAGGCAGCAGCTCCTGGGGTTGCCCCTTGCCTGCTCCTGCACCGCTGAGTCCTGCAGCCTTTCCTGGTGCCATGAGCGGCAAAATGCTTTGTCTTTAAGAACTTGATCCTCTGAAGCTGTATTGTCTTCCCAGCATGGTTTGTATATGATGAAGAAAAGCAGAGCCTAATAGTTCCCCTTTTTGAATTCCCCTTTTGACTGGGAATGCTGGCTCTTTGTTAGTACTTGCTGTTGGAGGCAATTGCGACGTGTTAACCAGGGACTACTGCGAGTATTTATTTACCTCTAAAGGGTTTTATTGCTTCCACACACACATTCTTTACTGATTTGAACATCCTGAGAGCCCAGCTATGTTTGTGCCAATGCTCTGCAAACTCCAGGGCTGGTTCTCTCGCAAGGTTTTTCTGCTCCAGGGTCAGCTCACAAAAAGAAGGTCATTCAAAAGACAAGTGATGTTTAGAAACTGATAACCACAGGTCCTGCTGAAAGGGATTTGATTTCCCCATCTAAAAGGAGATCTTTGATTAGTGACTGATGGGGCAACTTCAAAAGCTCGCGGGGTCTGGCCGAGATAAGCATTCAAACCTGGGATGCTCCTTCCCAAAGCCTCTTTGATCTGGAATTAGAGCTAGAAATCTTGCAGGCTTTATGGTGCGATTTCCAGAGGTTTTAGTGATGCACCAGGCACAATAGGATCCACCTGGATTTTCCTCTCCAGCCAGCAGTGAACTGGCAGGGCATGGTGTTAGCTGTGGTGCTGAGTCAGTCTGAACCTCAGCCTTTGCTGCTGCTCGAAGGCACTGGGTGTTACTGGGGGTTCACCAGTTTGCACCAGCCAGCAGCCTGCATCAATCAGCTCATGGCAGGTTTGCAAAGGGACACCCATTCCTGGCTCCCCATCCAAGCATTTCTTCGGGGTCTGTTCACACTCTCTCTGCAGTGATGGCTTCCACAAGGATGGGATTGAGAGCTGAGTGTGTTCCCATCTATCCAAAGGCAGACACTGATGGGGCACTGTGAATCCCCTCCTTGCCTTTAGGCATAAAATGTGTCACACCTGCAAGTAATTAGAATGAATTTTTATTCATTCATAGCTAATTGCACAATTACTCTCCTGTGAAAGCTTCGGCTCTCGAAAGACACTCCAACACATGAAACAAGTTGCTCTGAATTTGGCTTTGAGAAACTGCATGGAAGCGTTAGGCTGGATCCAGAGCATCCTTTTCTTTTCAAATCAAGTAATTCCTTCCAAATGCAGTTCAAAATGCTGACAGGGAGGGTTTCTCCAGCCGTCTCCAAAGGGGAGGGCTGGGGCGTGAGCTGCGCCCCCAGAGCCGCCGTGCCCAGCGCGCGGCACCCCTGGCTCCGCTGGACGGGCAGCGGTGGCACTGCCCCTGCTCCCTGCTCCTCATGAAGGACAACCCGAGCTCCCAGGGCCCATCCCTCTGCTTTTGGTGGTGTCACAGTGCCCCAGGATGGTGCCACGGTGGGGACCCCCGGGGCTCAGGGCGGGCCCGGGGAGCGGTGCCTGCCTGCAAACCTCGCCGACCCACTTCGACGAGGCGCCTGACGCCGTGTCTGTATCTCCTGCGCGCTTGCAAATGATGTTTACTATTTAATAAGATGTGATGAGACTGTTCTGATACTTCAAAGGCAGCTGACAGTTTTGTTAGAAATAATCAAGGAACTTTTGGACAATTACGGTGAAGGCTTTGACAGCAAGAAAACGCACAAACCTTGTAACTGTAACCAGCACCAAAGTCAGAGCTTCTTCCCTGGAAACAACTTGAATATTCATTTTATCCATTAGGCGTCACTTTTTTTATTTATTTATTTTCATTCCATGCTTTTTATGTCACTTTGCTTCCTTCATGCCCGGGAGAGCTCTTTTCTTGTTACAAGATGTGAATCTTCCCACCTTCTTGAACTTCCTCGGCTCCGAGCAGGCGATGGCTTTCGGAGCTGTGCTGTCTCCCTGTCTGTCTGCTGCTGTTCCAGCGCATTCCCGCTCCACTGAGTCCTCATTTTGTATATTTTTAAGAGAGCACGAAGCCCCAAGACCTCTGCAAGCCTTCCTGGAGCCACGGCAGCAAGGCCATGGGCTGAGACAGGTCAAGAGAAAAAAACCCTGAGTGACTTCTGAGGGATAGGGTTGGACTTGGGAAAGGGAAAAATATCAGAAACTCAGAAGGGATTGGTAAAACTTAAATATCCCTTGAAAGCATCTAACAGAGCAAGTGAATCCACAAGAAAACCAGCTGAGCTCTTCCTCTGGGTCATCCAAGATGCTGATTTCCCCTAATATTGATTGATGTTCAGCCCACAGACACATTGTCAAGCAGCCACACAGGGCTGTTCTCCAGCTGATGTACAGGGAGAGCATTTCATTTAATCACAAACCTTCCATCACTCAAGCCAAAGAGAAGGAAATTTGATAACATGGATGTAAAACTAAAGCCTCTGATTTAATAAGACTTTTGGGTGGAATTAGCTGGGACACGCAGTGACACTTCACCAACGTGCCTGGGTGAGAATTAGTGGGATGACAAGGCTGCAGCAGCAGAACCAGCACCTTGTTATCCCATTAGGAAAGCTGGGAAGGCGGAATTGCTGATGGGAGAGAACTTCTGGGTGGTGTGGGATCAGCCCTGCCCGTGCACTGACAGGGTGAACACAACCAGGTGATGCCCTGGGGTATCTCCCTGCTTCTTACCAGGGGCCAAACCCCATCTCCGGGTGCACCTCCCAAGCTGGGGGGGCTCACTGGTGTGAGCTCTGTGCTTCTGGTGGCCTTGGTTTTGCCAGAAAACAGCGTGCAAGTCCTGTTTTCTATTTCCATTCCCATCACGTCCTGCTGAGCTGGGACCCCCCCAGCCCCTCTGGCCATCCAGGACCCCCCTCTCTGGCTGCTCCAGCCCTGCAGCCCCCAGTAGTCACTGGCAGAAGTAATTGGCCAAAGATTAGTGTGTGAAGTTGAGTGGCAGAGGCTTTGTGTACCAAACAGGGGCTTGTCTTTGTCAAAAAGTCTTTACAAAGTATCCGGCGCCGGGTGTCAGGGAGGACAAGTTTTTTAATCATGTTAAAATGATTTATTTAAACGTCAAGCCATGTCACCTCACTTCCTTTCATTTTTCAAACTGTTTGTGTTTTTTCTGGATGATAAATTTATCTTCAGACAGCCTCAATATGACTAATTAACTTTGAAATATAAGAACCAGATGTGTGAGCTGGAGAGCTTTCTGAACTCATGCCAGGCGTTTTTTTTCCGCTTCTCTTTCCCTCTCCTCTCCCTTTCCCTGCGTTGAAATTGCTTTGCAGACACTCAGAGCATGTGGAAAAACCCAGTTAGATGGATGGACAGACCCTCTTGCCCCTCCTGCCCCAGTCCAGGTGATGTTTTTCTGCCCAAGATGGTCCTGCCCTGGCCAAGAGAAGGGCTGAGCCACCAGTACCCGTGTACCTGCTGGGATGATATTGGATGTGGAAATCAAGCTGCCACCATTCGTTTGCCACATGAAAGGAAATCAAGGCTGGATGTGACACAAAGTGATTTCTTTGAAAGAAAATCCTCCTGTGTGAAGTGGGTTTTCCCCTTCTCTTTTCATGCAACGATCGCTCTGAGCCGCTTGAAGAGGGAAACATTTATGTACCAATTAATTAAGCAAAGCCTCTCAGCTTAATTTTCCTCTCTGTAACGTGCAGTCTCATCCTCGTTGCAGGAATCCTGCTGAAAACAACCCCAAACCTACAGCCAGAGCAGCTGAGCGTGTGGGGGGATCACGGTGCCGGAGCAGCACCCGATCCCAGGAGAGGATGGGATAAGGGGGACAAGGACTGATGGCAACGTGCTGCTGTCCAGGGATGTGGTGGATAGCAGGGCCAGGAAATAATGTCCCGGCCTCTCTGCTCCCCTTCGCCTGACAAAACACTCATTAATCACAGCCAGTGAGGAAGCAGATGGCAGGGAGGGCTGGCCTGGATCCCGTCCTGCGCTGGGGACCTGTCCCGTCTCAGGACCGAGGGGCAAACACCAACTTTTCATCCTGCGCCTCGACTGGGCACGTGTAACAAGCAGAATAAGGGCAAGGTGTAAAGGGTGGAATGGAAACAAGCACGGGGTGAGCTCTGGATGAGGGAGAGGGCGGCCCAGGTGAGTGACTGAGCCCTGGGCTGGGGCAGCACCTCCCTGCAGTGCCAGCAGGCTCTGCAACTACTGCAGCTGGTGTGAAAGCAGCAGGACACGATGGAGAGGGCTGGGAAAACGCTGGGATGCACAGGCACTGTCAGCCCGCAGGAAGGGTTGTGTCTGCTCGGAACCTTCTGGATCGGGATCAACCCCAGCATCTCCAAAGGAAGAAGGGTGACAGGACAGGACCTTTCCCACCCCTTTTTGTGGCTCTGGCGTATGTGGGGAGGCACATCAGGAGAGCGCGGTGGGGAATTGCCCAGCTCTGTTCCCAGGATCCCACTGGGGCCAGCACCAGTCCCACCCCACGCCAGGTCCCCATGCCAGGTCCCCACACCGGGTCCCCACGTCACTGGGGAGCGACATCGCCCGCCAAGCAAACATCAACAAACGTCTTTTCAGCCAAAACAGATTTTTCAAACAAAGTGTAAATATTCATGAAAAAATGTTGGTTTCGGTGGAGATTTTCCTGATCTTCTTGGAACCCGTAATCAAAATAATGTTTTTTAAATTGCCTTTTTTTTTTTTTTTTTTTTTGAAAGACTTCTTGCAAGTTTTCATTTCAGCAACTCTAAATTTATTCCACGAGAAGGCTTCAGTCAAAATTATTGGGTCGGTGTGTTAAAGGAGATGGCTCCTCTTCCTTCACCGCTTCCAGCACGTGGTCCTTCAGGAGCTGCTGTGCATCACTCCCGCCGTCACCCACAGGGCTGGAAGGTCAGGGCTGTTAATGGCAGCTTTCCACAGCTGATTAATCCACGTGTGTCCGTGTACCCGGGCTCACACGTGCCATTCCTGCTCCGTCTCCTCCCAGCACCGCGGTGGAGGGGGTGGGTTGTGCCACCCGAGCAGCCCCGCGGGGCAGAGTGAGCTTCACAGGCAGAATCCCACGTGGGCTTTTCACACCCACGATCCCTGGAGGACTCCGTGCTCTGGGCAGCGTCAGGGCCTGGGCAGCAGCTAAATCCCATCCATACCCACATCCACGTCCAGGGAAAAGTTATAAGGATACCCTGGCAGGGCTCAGGCCGGACCAGCAGTTCACACAAGCAAGCTGCCAACGCCACGAGGAAAAATACACGGATAAATGTCATTGCCTGGTGCAAGGCAGCCCAAGGACCCTTCTTCTGGGATCCCTCCTGCCAGATCAAACACTGGAGGCTCTCTGGAGGCTGTTGGGCTGGGAGGGGTCCACTGGCAGGTCCCCTCTCCCCCGGCACAGGCACACGGAGCTGCCGCTTACCCAGCCGGAGACCGCGCGAGGCATCTCGCCTTGTTAGGGCGATAATGGAGCATTTCAAACGCAGCGGCATTAGAAGCGAGCTGAACTTTCCCCTCCCTGTGCCTCACCCGTGCCCTAAATATCCATAACAAGCTGCAGAAGGCGGCGGGGTGCGCGCAGAGCCGTCAGCGGATGTTGACAGCCTTGATGCCTTGGCTGGCAGGATCCGGCAGCATCTCCCACTGTATGGCGCTAGATATTTAATAAAGTAAAACCCCCAGGATCAAGCAGGCTGCAATCCCTCCCAGCTCCTTTCTTCTGCCTTGCTCGAGCTCTTTCAAGCCTGCCTCCCGTCTCTCTCCAGAAAATCCTTTCATGCCTCCCTCACCAGACTGACATTTTGACAAGTTGCCACGAGTGACATCTGATTTGTACAAATTTCAAGACTAATAAATCTACCTGTCAAAGCGGAAACTTTAAAAGGAGCTAAGCCCAGCGGGTATAGTTTAACAGAACTCAAGTTGATGAAACTGTAGGATGGAGAAATTATATCTGTCACAATCCACCCACATTAGTTCTGTAGAGATGTTGGCAACTGAAACAAACGTCTTTCACAGCCTTGAAAAAAAAAAAAAGGGGGAAAAAAATAAAAGGAGACTGTTAATACTGTGAGTAACAAGTAACAGTTCTATTTGTAAACTAGCAAATTTATTTATTTAATTTTTAATTTGCTCGTAGACACACGAGGAAGGGCGTGACGACCCCCCCCTGCTCCCAGCACACCCCCAGCCCCTGGTCAGCCCCACCACGAGGTCTCGGGGCTTTGGGGGCCCCCCCACACTCGCTGGCTCCTCTCTGTAGTTATGACAACATGAGGACTTGCTGGTGCAGGTGCTCCTGAGGCTGCAGGACCTGTTGGGGCCCCGGGACTTGGTGCCATCCCGCTGGATCCGGCCACAAAACCCTCTTGGTGAAACTCCCTCCATGGCCCGAGCCTGCTGTGATGCCTCACCCCCAGCCCTCCTGGGTTCGCTGGTGTTTTGCTGCTATTTGCTGGTATTTTCCTTTTCCTCCATTTTTGCTGGTAGTTTCCTGGGTTTTGCTGGTATTTTCCTCTGCTCCCGCTCATTACCTGCCCGTGTCAGGAGCCTAAGACATGTGGAAAACGCGCTGCCTCCACCAGACTCACCCCCCCATCTACAGCCCTGAAACTTTCCACGGGCTCTGCTCAACTTTCTTCCCTGTTTGTGGTTCCTTTTCCCAGAAGGCAGAGCAGAGCACGGGCTTCCCTGTGGAGCTCCAACACAAACCCTTCCCATTCCCCCACCTCAGATCCAGGGACTTGGACACCCTGATTGAAACTTTTTGATGGGTGTTTGAAGAGCAGATTGGAAACAGCATCCAGGCACTCCGAGGGAAGGAGATTCAGTCTTGCACCCGGCTGAACTCCCTTTTTTATTGCATCTCCTCTTTGAGACACACACAGACGTGAGCAGCCAGTTCATTCTGCCTGCTGGAAAGAGATTGATTTGGAAGTGGCACATTGCATGAAACTCCTGCAGCCTCGTCTGCAGCACTGAGAGCGTCTTCAGGTGGATCTAATGACTGACTGAAACTCGGCGCTGATGATTTATGACAGCTGCTTTGGTTAGAACTTGCCCATCTCCTTTGATTACAGAGGAGACTGGAGTGTGAGCTCTTTCCTCCCGATTCCCATCTGCCAAGACTCACTCCCTGCCTTCTCCCCAGCCTGCAGTGTTGCTGCCTCGCCCAGCAAGGATGTGCTGGCTCTGCACAGAGAGGGAAGTGCTGCCGGCGGTCCCCGTTGCCTGGTGTGGTCTCCCTCCTCCTGCCCTGAGGGAGGCACAGGAGGCACCCAAAACCAACAGAACAGCACAGGGCCCAGGTGCAGGCCTGTCCCCTGCCAGAGCTCTGTTAAATCCTGCTGCAGGTGATGATCCCTATGCCAAACCCAGGCCAGGTCGTGGTTCCCAGCCTTCCCAGCACGGGCCACTTGGACACACCCCCACTCTGAGACCCCTTTTTTTGGTCCTGCTCTTGGAGAAGTCAGCAGCACCTCTGCCATTTTGCAGACTGGCATTTCCCTGGGGTTGCAGCAATTACCACCCAACCAGCAAATCCCATTCCTCATCCACCTGCCCACCGGAGCGTCTCGCAGGGCCATGAATCTCTCCGAGGTTTCTGAAACCTCAGCTCTGCACAAGCGTTTTCCAGGCAGTAACAGCCATGCTGGGATCATCCTGGGCCATTCCTCACTTCCAACGAGTCTTATTTAGCGACGTGCTTCCATGGAGAGCCGGTCAATATATTTGTTTTCCTGGGGATGTGCAGCTGCAGGAGTGAGCCGTGCAGGAAGTTTATTAAGCTTGGTTAATTTTCTAATAGCCGCAGCGCTGATGGATGTGAGCCACGCTGGCTTCCTGCTCGACTTAGAAGTCAAATAAAAATAATCACTCTGATGGGAAAATATATTTCTTGTAGCTGCAGCAGATCACATATGAGATGTGAGTACCTGCCAAGCATCTTGTCCCTGGTAACATTCCCATGCACTCCAGCAGGGTCAGAGTTCGGCTGGTGCTGTTCCATCCCAGACACCAGATACTGGGGGGTTCAGTGTAAACAATCCCCCGAGGGGGTTCTTTCAACATCTGTATAGTTTCTAATATAATTCTGCTTTAAGGCTCTGCTGTGATGAGGATGGGACGGTGAGGGCTCTGCTCTTGCACACCTCTGGCACCGATACCTGACCCCGCCTGGCTCCGGGGTGGGCACCCCACAAACGGGCACTGGCTGCTGGCTTTGGAGACAAGTCTCACCTGCAGCTCTTTCACCTGGAGAGGAGGCCCCAGGGAGAGGGGTTGGGTGAGGATTTGCCTTCCAGCAATTTCTGCTGCAAACCCAAGAGCTCCTTGTCGTCTGTCCCAGCTCTCAGAGCTCTGCTGGAGCCTCCGGCCACCTCTCGCTGGGATTTGGCCCCAGTCTGAGCCACCTTGGGAGCAGGGGGACCTGCACCCCTCTCCCTAGGTCCAGCCTTCATCACTCTGCAGCCCAGAGCAGCCCATTTACATTGAATGGCATCCCAAAATCTCTTGCTGGGAAAACCACAACACGCGGGGATTATCCAAGAGGAATTTAACTCACTTCTCTGCGATAAACTCTGGTTAGGGAGATTATGGCTGTTTACCCAAGAAGTAAATACTGCTCAGTGCTTAACTGCTGCCAGATACCAGGGAAAGGGCTTGCAGCAGCAGGGCTGGGCTGCTGGGGACCCTGCAGCACTCTGACCCCTCTGCTCCCCCAGGAATGCTGTCACACACCTCTCAGAAACAGGGACAACCCTGTTTTTCTGCAGGACTTGGCAGAGCAGGGACATCCAGACCAAACCTTCCTGGGATTCTCTGACATGCCCAAAGGTTTCTGGGTAAAGCTCTGTAGGGCTGGGAAATCAGGTGAAGTCACCAGATCCAGCACTACCAACTCAGCTCTGGTGCCGCTCTGAAGCCACCAGACCCCCTCGGCTGCGATGATGGGGAGCACCCAAGGAGGACCTTCAGCGAGGAACATTTGCAGCCTCCCCTGCACAAACAATTCCAACAGAATTTTGGTTGGGCTCTACCCCAGCGTGGAGCAGAGGGGGCACAGGAGGCTGCAGAAGTGACCGGGGTGGGGGCGAGCGGATCCTCGCGGGCAGCAGCTCTGCCCGTCTGCAGGGGATGGCAGGAGAAGACAGATAGTCCCCCTTGTCTTTCTAATTCCCCTTCCCTTTGTGGTGTGGGGGCTCCCCTCCTCGCCTGGCGTGCTTATCTCCCGTCCAGGTTTCAAAGCCCCGCTAATCATATCCATCACACGACTCGCATTAGCAAGGCAGGCTCCGGGCTGTCACCGCGCCGCGCGCAGGAATATGCTCCCACACGGCCCGGGTGATTTAGAGGGGACCATTCACATTCACAGTCATCGCTTCAAATAAACAGGCTGAGAGTTTAATGATTTCAAGGTAAAGCTCTTTTATTAAGACAACACAGGGAACTTTTTTTTTCAGCCACAGCTGACATCACTATAATAAATCACCATCATGTCTTGTGGGATTGAAAAAGCCAAAATACTGTCAGAACTGATTTTTCTGGCTACTCGTGCCTCCAGAACAAACCATGTGTTTTTAATCAACAAATCTTTGTTTTGCATTTCTAAGACCCTAGCACTCTTTAAATAGTTAGCATTTACCAGAGGGATATTTTAAATTCAACACACTGCTTCCTTACGGGGGAGATTAGGAAACAGGACACCACATTACAGCCTTACCGTGCTTGTCTGGGGCTTTTGGAAATTTGTTTTTGTTATACCCATGCAGCACGGAGAAGGGCTTTCCCATGCTTGCCTCTGCTTCATTAGACCTTTTCCCTCCCCAGAATCAGGACATTTACTGCTTGTATGAGTCTAACCATCTACTGAGACATCATGGAAACGTTCCCTAAGTGGAGCTGGGGAGGGAGGGCTGCTGGGAGCCAGCAGCAATGAGAACCCCTTTGCCCACCACCATTTGGGCATCCTGCACCCCTTATCCCTCGCCCAGTGAATCCCCCACAGAGCAGGTTCTTGCTACTGGTCTGAGCATCACCCTGGCAGTCCCTGCTGTCACCCAGCACCGATGCCAGCGCTTTTTGTCCATGCCTGGGATGTGCCAGGCTTTCCTGTGGTGCTTCCCACACACCAGCAGTGTGACCCAGGGGGGCTCAGCAGCTCCCTGCTCTGTTTTCAAGGTCAGGCTGAAAGTGGAGCCGTTGGGATCCTCTTTCACTCCACGCAGGGACACCCAGCCCCGCTCCAGCAAACGGGACGTGCTCTGCCTGCCTGGCACAAATGTCAGGGCTGAGAATAACCTGGGCCAGGCCCCGGGGTGAAAGTGCCCACACCAATCACAGGCAGAGGCAGCAGCGTGCCAGACAACGCTGACAGGGAATCACCACAGCCCATGGGAAGATCAGGCAGAGTCAGGGCAGATGAGGCATCCTGGTGGTGCTGCCAGAGGGTCCCTGCAGGGTGGGACCCACGGGGACCCATCTGGACCTGATCCAATCCCCCTCATGTTTTCTGGTGGGTTTGGTTTGGAATCCTGCTGGGAAGGGGCTGGATGACCCTTGTCCCCACCAGAGGACACCCTGTAGTGCTGCTGCCAGGGCAAGCAGCCTGGGCAACAGCCTGCTCTCCTCCTGCTGCCATGCCATCCTGGTGGCACCTGGGGATAGGATGTGGCACTTGGGGATCGGATGTGGCACTTGGGGATCAGGTGTGGCACTTAGGGACATGGTTTAGGGGTGATTACGGTGGGGCTGGGTTGATGGTTGGACTAGATGATCTTGGAGGTCTCTTCCAGCCCTGATGATTCTGCATCCCGCCTGCTCTCTTGGACGCTCCCCCTCCAGGACAACAGCAAGCCCCTCATGCCCCCAGACTGGGGATGAACTTTCCCCTTCGGACGAACTCGGCTTGGCCCCTGCACCTCCTGGGCTGACCCCGGGGCCGGCGGCCGAGACCCCCCTTCCCTGCCCCACAGACCCCCGGCCGGCAGCATAAAAGCGACCTGGGCCCAGGGATTGCTCCAACACCCTCCCACGCGGGCGGGCGAGATCAAAGCCTGCGCCGGGAATCAAAGCATGTGACAGGCAGGTGTCCGTCCCCTCGACAGGGCCGCGATTAATCACAGGGTCTATCCCACAGGGAGATCAAACCGGCCCTCCTGCGGCTGCTGGTTAAAGCCTGCCTTCAAGTTACCCTAATTAAAGTTTTCCCCTCGCCTCCCCCGTGCTCGCCCGGCTGACTGCTGTCCCATGACCGCCCCTTTCACTCCCTGAAACAAAGGCTGCAGTGAGGAGCTCCGGGCAGCCGGAGCGCCCGGCCCCGGCCATGCTTCACCAGCCCTTTCTTCTGGAGCTGCTGTAGATCCTAAGCCTGGCAGGGGACCCTTCCCCGTGGCACCGAGCCCTGCGCCCACCCGGGCACCCCGGCACGGCCAGGACTGCCTCTTCCACCTTTCCATTCCCTGAAATGCTGGATGTATTTATTCCAGTTCTGGAATGCCCTCCCTCCCCCCTCCCCGTTTTTCCTCCTCCTAAGCTGGGAGAATCAGCTGCAAAGCGTCATTCCAAATGTTTTCAGAACCCACGGAGCAGCGGTGGGACCTCGTGCTCACAGCTCCTCTCCATCCCCCTTCCCGAGGTTCTTCCCTCGCCGCAACATCAATAGCGGCATTTTGATGAGGAGCAAAGGAAATGCTCCTCTCCAGCAAGGCTTTGCTTTGATGTGCTTCAGGGCTGCATAAAAGCAATCCAGGGGAGAACCAAACTGTTTCTGTAACCAAAAACTTGAGCGGGCGGGGGGAGTAAATGCACATTTTAGACACGTCACGTAATGAAGAAGTTTTCGAGCTTCCTTTCCCCTTCAATGTGCACGTTACTTCGCTCACACAGGGGGAGAGAAGAAAGGGGAAAATCTCAGGGTTCCGCTCACAGTTGGAAAATCAATCATTTCCATGGCAAAAAAATGTTCAAAACAGCCCCCACATGGGCAGGGCTCATCCCTGTCTGTGCCAGGGGTCTGTCCCCATGGAGGGAGCGAGGAGACCCTCACCCACACCTCCCATTCCGGGTGTGGAGAGACGGGTCTCCCTTGGCCGCTGCATCCAGGGATGCTCGCCGGTGGGTCACTGTCCTGGCCTTGGGATGCCTTCCCTCGCCTTTGAACCTGGGGTTTGTTCCTCCTGGCACGGAGCAGGGCCGTGATGGATGGTGATGCCGTGGGGCAGCAACCGCCGGCACAGCCTGACCCTGGCACCGGGACAAACCGCCTTCCGCGGCGTCCCCGCGCCCGCTGTCCCGCCCCGCACCTGACCTTCTCTTTTTTCCGCGGGAGCCTTTCCAAGAGCAGTGTTTCTTCCCCGAACACCACCTTGGGAACCTCACGGTGCTGGCGGGGCCGGTGCCGGCCCGTGCTCCGCAGGGCTCCGGCGAGCGCCCGGCTGGCTCCGGCGGGGCCGCGGCTCCCCAGCCCGCCCGGCTCCTCGCGCGGGTTTGTCAATTTGCACAGCTGCTTCTAATCCCCGCTTTGAAGTCCCCCCCTCTCTGTTTTCCTGGTGACGGCCTCGACGCGGGGTTCCCGGGGTCAGGGCAGCAGAAAGGGTTCGCCGTCGGGTTCGGGGCAGCATCCGAAAGTTCAGGCTCTTCCCGGTTTCCCGGCACGAGCATCCTGCCCCACCGGGGCTCCTGCCAGGGGCTGGGGTCCTGCCATGGATCCACACCGGCAGAGGTGCCGGGAAGTTCAGGCAGAGGGGCTCAGCTGTTAAAAAAAGCTGGGGAAACCAAGCCAGGGCTGCGTGCGGGACCGTCTGGCCTCACACACACACACACACACGGCCTAATGCAATGTTGTTCTGGTCTTGGCCTTACATTATTAATAATAATAACTGTAAAATTCTGTTACCCACAATGCGGATTGAAGTATCCAGATAAAGGTCTATGAGCACCACAACCTGCTGCTGGGGGAGATTCTTATCTAAATAAGATTGTTTTTTCAAAACCCAAGATAATAATGATAATGCTAATAATAATAATAGCAATAATTCCTCTTTTTAGCCTGCTTCAAGATCCAGATCTTATCCTAAACAAGAAAATCATTCTAAGCCCCGGAGAATGCATTGAGAATTAATATTGATTATTAGGAATAATATCCCTACTAGGAATGGCATAAGCTGTGTCTAGGGAAAGGATTCCCTCAGGGCCAGGTGATGATCATGATCATATTTAGTATCTGCAGTTCACTTTGTGTCCTCAAAGCTGATTATCCTCTTCTGTACCGCCTTAATTACCACTGGGCTCACGTGGTTGGAGGCAGCGGCTGTGCCACTGGAACACCTTTTACCTGGAGAATTCTCCGAACCTTGAAACGGCCTCTGGATGGCCGTGAGGGTGCCTGGGAGCCACCAGATCCACGTTACCCCTCCAGCCCCCTCAGAGCTGACCCCTTCCCCTGCCCCAGCCCCCTGCCACGGCTCCGGCTGCCCCAGGTTCTCCAGGAGACCACACAATGTGCCTGACATGCCACTTAATACAACACAATGAAATATTGAAAAGGCTTTCAAGACTCAACATGTTGAGGCAGAAATCTATGGAAGATGTTTAATACTAATTCTATTAGGCATCTGAGTTAATGAATCACAACTGTAAGAAATCATGATAATCCAGCAGGCATTAGTGACAGATTAGCTTCAAAGCTACCATAAAAGTGCCATAATGCTTACCTAGCGGGGTGATTAATGCCAGCAGTACATAATGGCATTAGGAGGGATGGAGCGGCGCGGCGGCGGGCTGACAGCCCCTCTGCTCCGGCCATCGCCCCGCAGCGCGGCCCCAGGGCTGGGGCTGCCAAACCCAGGCTCGCTCTCCACCGAGGACCCTCAGGAGAGCCTGCACTGCTGCTTTTGGCTTCCTCTCACACCTGCCTGGCTGGTGGAGGCCGAGCCCAGCATGCCCTCCTGGCCGGGGGCACTGGCGGCACCTCCGTCCTGGGTGTCAGCACGGACCCAAGCGGAACAAGTTGCTATCCAGTGGAACTAGACGTCTCATTACGGCTTTTCAGGATTGTTTTCCTACATCTTTATAGCTCAGGTTGGCTTAATTCTAGAGTGGATGTCTGCCAAATTGTCTATCAAATTACCTACTGGCAAGTAAACCGAGATTAGTTCACTTGAGTGCGGCCCTCTTATATTTGACTTATAGCCAAGCAAAATATGGGTTTAATCAAGGGAGAAATTGGACATGATGTTTCAATGAAAGATAGCAGGGTACTATCTGCTCAGCGGAAACAGGGGAAGACAGGACCTGAGGCAGGGAGCAGAGGAGGGTTGGCCAATTCAGCTCCACAAGAACCAGCTGAGGATGATGGCTCTGAGGCTGTGTGAGTGGCTTGGGGACACTGAGAAACTCATCCCTCACCCTGCAAACTGCTCAGCTGTGTCTTCTTGCTCCCCTGGTGGGGCCAAGATCACGCAGCGTCCCTGCCTGGGCTCCCTAAGCATTTGCTCCCCGCTGTCGTGTGCCCTTCCAAGAGCCTCATGATGCTGTGCCAGCTCCAGCTATTTCAGCGTGTTCTGTGCTGATTTGTCTCCCACCAAAAGCCCTCTCGTCCCAGAAGGAGATGGTTTGGGGAGCAAATCCTGTTGCTGGCGTGGTGCTTGTGCAAGATGGGGCTCGCTCAGGTCCTGGCTCTCCTGCAGCCTGGGCAGGAGCTCAGCAGGAAGAAGTTGGGGAACTTGCACTGACTCGGTCTCAGCAATTCTGAGTTGCAGTGTCTGAGGGAACTGTTTCACCCAGTGCCCCTTGGAACCGTGTGGGGTGGGCTCTGGTGGGAAGAGAGGAGGAAGATGAGGCTGGAGAGGGAATGTTTGTTGGGGATGTGGGGCTGACGTGTCTGCAGGTCACAGGTAAAATCTCCTTCCAGCTTCTTGTGCCTCCTGAGGAGCTCCCAGCTGACTGGAACCAGGGCGAGACGTGGGGATGCTTCTGTACCCCAAAGTCCCTGGCTCTGGGGTGGCTCTCACAATCCCTGTAGTGTCACTTTAAATCCCTGGCTCTGGGCACCACGGGAATGTGGGCACATTCCTCTTTCCTTCTTTTTTCTTCCTCCTCCCCTCTTTTAATTTTAAGCTGTTCCCAATCCTCACCAAGGCAGGCTCAAAAATTTGACTCCTGAAGGCTAAAAACTGGAAGGTAAATAAAAATAACCCCAAAGTTAATTATATACTTAACAAGTCATGATTTTTTTTAAACCCGTCTCGTTCCTTGTGGGGGTCTGACTCATGGCTCTGAGCACTTGCAGTTGGCGATAATATCTTGCTGTAATTTGAATTAAACCACTTGTAGCAGCGCTCTGTTCTCTAATTTCATTTAGGCCCAGTGGGTGTCCTGTCTTCCTGGAATTTGTTGGCTATCTAATGAGAAGCAGCCTGGCAAAGCCAGCTAATGAACCAAGTCAGGCGTCTCACGAGGGGTGAGAGAGGGATGGGTGGAGGGGACTGCGGGGACCGAGGGAGGGGTTTGTAGGGCCATCGACATGGACTCCCCCTTGGGCATCAGGTGCCGTGGGAGCTGCATCCCTGTGCCCCCGTGGTCCCTCCAGCAACCTCTTGACCCAGCGCTGAACTCGGGCTCAGCCCAGAGCTTGTCCCTCCCGCCCCCCCCCGGCTCCAGAGGTGTGTTTGATCCTTGCCATCTGCCCGAGTTTTCCCTATGAAAGGGGGTGTTTGCTCCCCAGGGCAGCCCCGTGGCCCTGCCGAGCCGCTGCCTGCCCTGCTGGTGCTGAGGAGTAGCAGTGCCTGAGGTGCCAGCAGACGTGGGTGGGCAGCAGGACGCGCGGGGTGCCCCCTGCCAGCCCCCGGGACGGGCGGCGGGGCGGTGCCGGGGCATCGCTGTGCCCCGTGGGTCTGCTCACAGGTTACGAGCTCGCAGCCTGTGCCCGCAGCCCGGCACTCAGCCCAGCCCTGGAACGGCTCTTCCCCTGCCAAACTCCAGGGCGGGTTGTGCTCAATGGCCTCCTCTGTCCTGCCAGGGCGTGCGGTTTCCCGCAGCTCTCCAGGAGAGCCCTTTCCACCAAACCTTTGCCAGCGGTTCCTGCTGGTGGGGAGCGCGTGCCCGGAGCCGGCTGGTGCTTGATCCCCACTGCCCTGCCTTGTTCCACCAGCCCTTGCCCTCGCCCACCCCATTTTGCCCCAGACCCAGCACTGAGTGCCAGCCCGGCGGTGCTGCCAGCCCCGGCTATGCCCATTACCTTGGAGAAAGAAAAGGCAGGCAACAGCGATACACACACAGCCAGTGCCGTCCCTTCAGGGGGAAAATTCAAAAAGAAAGAGGAGGAAAAACGTTTGGTTTTTTTTAATATGTTAAAAAGAGCAAAGGGGAGGGGAAAAAAAAAAAAAAAGAAAAAGAAAAAGGAACAGGCTTCCAAGGAGTTGCTGAGTTGAATTACGGGGGCCGGGGTCGGATGATTAACAACCCTCCCGCATTTCGGCATCGCAGTCATTACTCACTCCAAACCTGAGGCTTCTCAGTTACATACCCCGGCACAGCCCGACCATTTTTTCCATTGACTGAAAACACATTCTGACTGAAAACAAACTTTCGATCCCCGAGGCTTGGCACGCCGCGGGTCCTTCACCGTGTTTAATCAACGGGAAGCTAAACACTTTCAATCTGTGATGGCTCATTTGGAGAGGGAGCTCTGGGCCCTCGGTAGGTGCCAGATATAATAACTCTCCCCTTTTCTTTTCTGAGGCCTACTTTTATAATTTTGCTATTTTTCAATGTCAGGCCCATCTTTTGAAGAAATTTTATTGGATTTCCTGCTAGACTTCAGCAAGGATTTTTCTTTCTTTGGCAGAAATATCAAGCAGAACAGGGGAAAAACTCAATCATAATCTTGGAACGAGGATTATTATTAGTTGGGATCTCTTTGTCTGTTTGCACAAACACATTATTTAAGAGCCCAGCAGGTCAGCGGGGCCCTGGCTCTTGGGATCCAGCCCCCAGTGCTGGTCTCTGCTGTCTGTCTGTCCATCCAGGAGGGAGGCAGGCGGTGCCAGTGCATGCAGGGCACAGCAAGGGCAGGCTGGGGGGGCTCTTCCCCCCTCAGCCAGGGTAAGCCTAAAACCTTTCCAAGGTTTCTTAAGTCCTTGCCCACTCATTCACCTCTTGGGGAAGCAGGATGTGGGGAGTGCCATGTGGCTGAGGGGCTTCTCTCTGGGCAGGTCCAGAGTGGGTACAGGGGGTCTGTGCTGGCCCACGCTGGCATTCCAGAGGGGTGGATTCAGGCTGGGCAAAGCACAGGGGACCTGCAGGGACGTGCTCGTTTCTTCCCACACCTCTCTAGTTCTGCAAATGCCTCTGGTGCTTGGACACTCCTCTGCCTCTATTCCAAGTCACCTGCCCGTCCTAATTCTCTGCCCATCCCAACCTTGGGGGTCTTGGGAGCCAGGACAGCTTTGGAACTGGGCCTGGATTCCAGTTAGCAAACAGTCACCAGCCCCAACCCTGGGCTCTGGGAACGCAAAACCCAACAACCCAGCCCTGCTCCCACCTCTTCCTGGCGAGCCCAAAGCAAGTCCCGAGCTCCTGCCGCCTTAGCTGAGCAGCTTTTGCTGTCTCAAGGTTTTCCAGGGGCTCTCAAAGCTTTCCTTCTTCTTCTTTCTTTTTTTTTCTCCCGGTGTTTGAGGTTAAGAAGAATGCTACAGGATTCAATAAATCGCTTGGCACGGCGTAGGCCAAAACAAGAAAATGTAATTCAGATTAAAGTCACCCTCTGGCTAAACTGATAGTTTATTAAATAAACTGCAGCGCTGCCAATCAACTCTGCTGGCAAGCAATCCTCTGACATTAATCTTTTTTGATGTGATTTAGGGTACACCTGGGCCTTTGTAGAGTATCTCCCATAATTTCTTTCCCATCTCTCTGGATCAAGCTGCTGTGCTTGGCTCCGTTGACAAATTCCCCAAGTAATCCCTCAAAAGATTGGAGAAATGCTCCAAACGCTCCATTAAATTTATTTTCCGTGCTTTAAGAGCCCCAAAACTGTGTCCAATAAATAAGTGTTCGCTGTGATTTATTGAAATGCTGCTCTGATTTAGAGTTATAGGCAGGGGAAATATGTCACCCCTGGGAACTGGAAGACCAGCCTTGCAAGCGAGACCAGATGTGCCGGTGCGGGGCGGGGGGAGATCGGTCAGGCCGGGGGGCTCCACAGCCCAGGGCCTGGACCCCGCTCCCAAACCCTCTTGCAAAAGGTCCCTGGACGAGCTTTCTTGCCTGAAAAATTTATTGTGGTTGTAGTTATTGGGGGAACCATCAAAAGAGTAATTCTGGCCCTTGTTTTTGCACAGGCCTTTTGATAAATACGATACTTAGAAATATGCCTCCCCCAAGACGGGAAAGCCATAGAGTTAAAATGAAGTAATCTGTCAGTAAACTCGCTGGAATCGAGGCCAAACCGAAACCTGTGAGAGCAGGAGGGGGAGAAGGGAGCCCGTGCTCCACGGATTTGTATCGTTGCAGATCGAGTGAGGATATATTTCCAAAGGGCTCTGTTGTGGCTGCTCCGCTGCCGCACGGGCTCCTGCTCCACACCCTGCAATCCTGCCCTCCAGTCCTCCCCTGGATCCTCCAAGGGTTCTCAGGAGCCTCTGCCCTGCTCAGTGCCCCCTTGCTTGGGCAGCAGCCTGAGGGCTCAGCCTCCGGGGTGTCCCAGCTGGATTCCCATGCCCAGGGTCTCCAAAGCCCCCTGGAACTTTGGGAACAGGGAGACAGGGGCCACCTCCTGCTCCCCCCACCCCGGCATGGCCCGTCCTGCCGGGCTGGCTGCAGTGAGGTGCCCCGCACCACCTGCGTTTGCCCTCTGGGAGCTGCAGTTTACTGTAATAAAATCATTTAATGCAGTCATAATTTTTTTGGCACGGGGAGCCGAGCCGGCTGACAGCAGCCCGATGGACCCGATAACTCCTGACAGGGCTGCTCTCGAGCAGGAGGCAACATGAAAATCCAGTCTGGAGCTCCCACTCCGGCGCTGTGAGAAGGCAGGCAGCTCCTCTGATCCACGGCCAAGCTCCCTGGGTGGGAGGTCTCGGGCTCCCTCCTGCTGCTCGGGTGCTCACCGGCACAAGCTGGGTGCTGGATCCCGCCTGGAGAGCCTGCAGCTCTGCTATCGGGAGCCACCATCAGGGATGTGGGAGTTGGCTCTCCCAGGCTGGCTCCTTGTGCTGCCTGGGGCTGCTGGCGTGGAGCGAGGCGAGGTCTGTGCCCCTCAGCAGCCCCAGGGGCAGGGCGGGGGTGCCTGTGCCCCAAAATCAGCATTTTACACAGCACGAGGGTTCTTCCACAATTCCACGAGTCAAACCGAAAGTGACCTCCAAGAGTGATGAGGCCATAGATGCAGAGAGGGTGACCTGCCCCCAGCCTGGCACCCAAAATGCCCCCAAATCCTTCCAGTTTTGTGTGTCTGGTAGAGCAGAGGGCAGGTGGGTGCTCTGGGCACCCTGACCCCGTGGAGTCCTGCCATGAAGGGGGAAGGATTTAAGCACAAGCCTGAAAGACGGTGGCTGCCCCATGGCTCCGGGATGCTGCGGAGTGGAGAGGGCAGGGAGAGGGACAGAGGGTTTCATGGAGGTGCTGGGATCCTCTCCGGACTCCGGGTTCTGGCCTGGGGAGAGGGGAAGGCGACCAGAGGGGGTGAGCGAGGAGAAGGGGGGAAGGAAAAGAGCGAGGAGGCGTGTGTGTGTGTGTGTGACTGCTCAGAGAAACAGGATTCATGGTAATTTCCTGCCAGATGCCTGAGCTCCTCCGGCACGCAGACGTTTCACATGCGAAATATCAAAGCGTTCCCAGTAACAAATGTACTTCCTGCAGCTCCTCAGATCTGCCTCCGTGCCAGGGAGCGGGGACGCCCGAGGAGCAGCGCTCCCACCGCGGCGGGGTCCGGCGCCCGGCCTGGGGGGCTGCGGGGGGCTGCGGGCATCGCCCGGCTCTCAGCCCGGGCGGTGGGCACTCCCCGGCCGGCGGCGTGGGGGGTGGGAAGTGTCAGCCTGGTTTTTTTGGGAAGCGCTGCCTGCGCTGCCTCCCCGGGCGCTCGCACGCAGATTGGTCCTGACAGCTCGAATTAATACGTCAGGGAGTGTGATCGGCGCTGGCGACGGGCCTCTGACCCTCTCAGCGCTGTGCTTCCCCGGCTGAGCGTCTCCCGGCCTCAAATTGATTCCGAGTTTTATAAACATCCTGACGGCGGGGCTGGGAAGGGAGAAAGGGGGGGATAAAGGAGAAAAAAAAAGAGCCCTCACCATGAAGCAGTGATGGGGTGGTGATGGGATGGTGATGGGCTCCATCCCCACTGCGAGGGCTCCCCCAGCCCCTCTGTGTCCCCTCAAAGCCGCCCCCAGAGCTGTGGGGGCTACTCGCTGGTCCCCACCAGCCTGGCCCCAAAATGCCGTGTTCCTACTCTTCGGGATTTTTTCCAAATGTTTCTCTCCCATTTTCCTGGTTTTCTTTGCAATTCTTTTCAATGCCTTGAAAAGCTGGTTCAAAATCCCAGTGTATATTAAATCTCCACCCTGAGAACTTGATTTGATGCTGTTTTTCAAGCTCTTCCTGATGCTCGTGGTGACTTTCATTTGATTTCATGTTTTTAGCATGTTTTAAGAGCTGAAAGGTGCTCCCAGCGCTGCCCAAGCGGTCAGAGGGCCCTGCCAGGTATCACAGCATTTTGGACCTTGCAGCAAACCTCTCTCCCAACTGTTTGTGTCTCTCGGCACTAACGAACCCAAGAGCCTCGTGGCCGTGGACCTGCTCTGCCTGGGAGAAACTTGTGGAAAAAACCCAAATAATCATAAATCAATATTAACCCCGCATTGCTTATTATTTTCTATTTATTGTCTATCGGCCTGAGAAGTTGGTATTGACTCGGCCAGAACAAAATGTCAATAACCACAGGCCTTGAAGGTCGGGAAGATGGATACGAATTAAACCCCCCACCGGTCACTAGGGTGGGCTGGGGCAGAGCTGAGCCGTGGTGGGACAGAGGCAGCCCCCAATGGAAGAGGTTCAGGCAGGGATCTCTTTGCCGTGCTGGAGCTCAGGAATCGTCCTCTTGGCCTTCTTTGCCTGTTTCAGGGAAGCAGCAGAACCTTTCCCAGGTGAATCACCGTCACGAGCTGTTTCTGCCCTTCTCCTTCCAGAACCATGTGGGACAAGGAGGCAGGGACATCAATCCCCTGCCCTGGGAGGCTGTCACGGAGCTCGCAGCGCTCCCACGGAGGCTCAGCTTGAACACAGGCCACCAAACTGGTGAGACTGGGGGAGAGAACTTCACTCCTTCCCTTCAGCCGACCAATCTGCTCCTTCCCCACCCTCTCCTCCGCGCTGCCCTGCTGGCGGTACCAGGCATCCCCCTGCCAGATTTCCCAGATTTCCGCCACGGGGATCACAACAAAGCAACGGGACTTCAAACGCCTCCCCGGCCTCCTTCCTATTCATCCCGTGGAAGCAACAGCTCCCTGCGGGAGCTGGCAGGGGGGCCACTGCCACGCTGGGGGGCAAAGTGACCCTGCGAGGAGGGTCCCAGAGGGTCCCAGACTGCAGGGAGGTGTTGGGGCCGAATTTGGCTGCTCGGTGCTGTCCCCCCGCCGTGCCTTGATTTCGGGGCTCTGTGGTACCCGGCGTTCAGCGGGATGCCGAGAGGTTCAGGATGGGTTTTGGGGAGAGGTGTTTGGCAGTCCCCTCCATTCTGTGCCCCTGTGGGGTTTCTCAGGCAGGACCCCCAAGCCCTTCACCACCATGGGAAGTCCTGGCTGGGCCATGGGAGGATTTCCTGGCTTTGGCCGCTGTTCCAAGCTCTGATGAGAGAAGCAGGAGGCTCCCAGCGGGGTCGGGTCCACCGTGGCTGTCCCCAGTCCCCCAGGTCGGTCCCATCACCCCGGCACGGAGCGGGGGGCTGAGCAGCAGCCCCAGCAAAGCCTCCCACTCTCGGCCAGCCGGAGGATGGAGCTGGCGCCGAGCGGCCCCAGGAAGGGGGGGACGCGTCCTTGGGGACCGCGGTGTCGCTCCCGGAGCCTGCCCGCTCCCTGTCATGTCTGTCACTTCTCGTTAGTGCCCGTCAGCCGGGTAACGCGACCTGACTGATGTAATCGGGGCCGACACACCGGCGGAGCGAGGGGGGGGACCCTCTGGAAACTTTACACCGCACGGTTTCCCAGCCCGCCCGCGTTCCTGGAAGCCGGGTTTGGAGGCACGTGGGAGGACGGGGGGGTTCGGTGCCATGCGCTGCTCAAGGAACCCCGGGCTGTGCCCTCCGAAAACGGGGATCTCGGATCACCCGGGGGCTCTTCGGCAGCGCCGGCCCTGGCTGGACTCTGCCAAATCCCTGCTGACTCAGAGGGAAGGTGCAGGCAGGGCCTGGGGGCGCCTGGCTGGCAGTGCCAGCCCCGCTGCCAGGCAGGCGGGTGCTGGGTGCCCTTTGAAGCCGGAGCTGGAGCTCTCGCCCCGCTCGCTGGCGGCGGTTTGGCCCCGGCAGCACCTGACGCACCGTCTGCGCCGCACGTGGGGCTGCCAGCCCGTCTGCAGGGCTAGGAATGGGGGGATTTGGGGTGTTTCCAGCGGCTGGGAAGTGGGATGAGCATCCCTCACACTCCCTTCTGCAACCCTGGGCCGCGGCGTCGAGTCAGACCCCGGGCAGCTCCAACAAACCTTCGGCAAGGAATCTGCTGGAGGGAGGAAGAAAGGCACTGGGTTCTGGGCTGGGTCCCATGTGTGTGGCAAAGGGAAGTGGGGAAAATCCCCTCCAGCTGTGCTGGGCACCCCCCTCAGGGCCTCCTGGCTGACTGCAGTTGGAGCCAGATGGGCTATGGACTGGCAGGGCTTATGGGAATGGATCTGGGGGCAGGAGAGCGAGATAAAAAAGGGGGCTTGAGTCACCTGAGAGTTTCTGTGGTGTGGAGAACAGCAAGACTGAGGTCTCCCCGCTCCCTCCTGCCCACTCTCAGGGCTGGCAGGCACACTCCCATCCAGCCACAACAATCCTGGGAACATTCAATTCCACTAAAACCCCACTGTCTTAGTGCTCCCAAGCAAATTGCCCCCTAGGTGGGGAATTTAAGGTCTCCTTCTCCATGCCCACCCAGGCAGAGGGGGAAGGCTGGTGCTGGGGGGATGTGGGGTGCTGGACACCCCCCAGGAGGGTGGTACCCACGTGCCTCTCCTCACTCAGCACAGTGGGCTGGTGGGAGCAAAAGGCGGAAAGCCCGGAGAGCAGCGAGGGTGGGCGGTGGGGACAGCGCCGGCACTGCCCCCCAGCCTCTCTGGATCAGTTTATGTGGCAGGTTTTGGTGGTTTATTTGCCGAAAATACTTGATAACTGCAAGCGTGCTACGCAAGGAGTGAGGGCATCCGGCACTGCGGGGAGATCGATATCTCTGCAGTTGTAAATATCCCGGGAAATCAATGGGGGATGTAAAATGTATTTCGCCCATTTTCACTTTTAACGTCTCTTTGTAATAAAAACGCTATTTTAATAAATGGAAATGGGGAGATTCACTGCTGGGTTTCGGCGGCGCTGGGTTTTTGTCATTCCTGCCGCCGTTCCCTGAGCTCTGCCAGTGAAGATCCATGCCCTGGGTGAGGCCGAACTCTTCCATTTCACCCTCTGTCCCTCCGCACAGAGCCAGAGCCACCCATCACCCCATCCAGACAGGCTGGAGCAGCCTTGGCTCCCACTGATGCTCTGAGGCAGCTCCTGGTGCAATGACCCCCTTGCGAAGCCTCCGTGTTTCCAAACTGCCTCCCAATCCCTTGGAGCAGGGAATTAGCACCGTGTACAGACGTGTAGGTGTCAGCCCGTGGTGCAGGGTGGGGTGCATTCCCCCTGATCCCATCAGCTTTCCCCTTCCTTTCCATGCGGGCCCTGACCCCGTGAATGAGCTGCACCAAGGGGGGGGTGACCCTAAACAGAACTCTTGCTTCCAAAGGAAGGAAAAAGACCCTTCACTGCACCCTGGGCAGTGCTGGAAATGGAATCTTCACCTCTTCGTAATTGCTGTGCAAGAGCCACTTGTTAATTACAACGTAAAACCTCTCACCACGTGAGAGACAAATTTAGGGATGAAATTCCCTGACCAACATTCACAGCAGCGCCAGGAAGAAACGAGTGGGGTAGCAGGGAGTATTTTTTAATTCTTTTCTTTTTTTGGTGATTGGTTTCTTTCTGGTTTAATATCGGCTGACCTTGGACAATGTAAAAGGAAAACAGAGAGGCTGAACATGGAGTCTGTCCCGCCAGGAAGGCGCTGATGGAGACACCGGTTGCCTGCGTTGGAGCGAGACACCAAAATTCCCTTGTGGCACCACAGAATCCTCTCTTGTTTCCCAAGCAGATGGGGCTGTGGGAGAGTGGCCAGTACAGGCAGCTCCAGGGCCCAGAGGCAGCACGTGGTGTTGCCCCGTTCCCTCTCCAGGAAGGACGGCGAGGGTTACGCTGCACTGTGAGGCTGGATTTAGGAGAAGAGGTTGGGAAGAGGGAATCCCAGCAGGGCAGCCCTCTGGCATTCGCCTCCACGTGTTTGGCATCCTCCCTCTCAGACCCACTGGAGTTCTGCTGCAGGGCTGGGGCGCAGAGGCCGCCGGGGCTGAGCGGCCGCGGCAGCTCCTGCGGTGTGGCTCCTGTTTGCCCGGATAATAGTCGGGTACTGGGCGCTTTCAGGTGTTTAACCTCTTACAAAACATTTGTTAACTGGATTTGTCCTGTGGCTCGGCGCTAGCAGGGCGCGGGCAGGCTGCCGGAGTGGATGGGAGCAGAGGAGGGAGCGACGCTGGAGCGTCTGGCTGTGCCTGGGAACGCGGTGCCGCTGCCCGGGCCGGTGCCCAGGGAGCCTCACCCTCCCCGGGGAAGGGCATAGACGTGTCTGGGCAGGGACCCAGACATTCCTGGGAGACGTGCACCTGAGTTCTGGGAGTTCCCAAGGCAATTAGTGTCTCTGTGCTAACCGTGGCTCTCTCCTCTGTCTAGGCAGCTCCTCCGTCAGGGGGTGGATCTGCCTTGTCTGGGTGCTGGCAGTGACGCTGGGGGAGTTTAATTAACGACTTGGCACCGAGTGCGTGGCTGCAGCAGCAGTGCTTGTGCAGCCACCCCTACCAGCAAGGCCGGGAACCCCGCACTGTCCCAGTGCTTCCTACCCTGGGCAGAAGGTCTGGGATACCTTTGCCACGTGCAGCGTTCCCCTCTCCGGCTGTTATCGCAGCGAGGCCTTGCTGGTGCTGGGACCGGGTCAGACACAGCCCCAGGACACCTCCTGAGCACCATCCCAGCTCTCCAGACACCAGCCAGCGGTGAAGGGGCTTGTTCCATGTCACTGGCGAGCCAGTGGCACCTGGCAGAGACACCTTTCATGTCTCCAAGAGTGGAAGTCAGCACATGGCTAATTACAAGGCAGCGCATCTCCGTGCCCTGTGACTAAGGCAACATGTAGAGCAAAGGTAGGAACAAACCACCAGAAGAGCAAATAAATAAAGGAGGCAGCTTTAATAATGGGGTAATTACACAGCTTAAGTACACAATCATCTCGCATTTTGCTAAACTTTATGACACATGATGACAAGTTAATAAATGAGATGTCTCACCAGCAGTAAAACAGCTGTTACCAGCCACCTTGTTTGTCTGGGTAGCCCAGAGCAAAAAAACCCACCAAGCCAAATGAAAAGAAACTGGTTATTTCTGTTTGTGAAATAGCCCTGGTAATAAATCACCATTAATGATGCTGTCACTTATCAAAGGGAAAGCTCTTGTTGCAAAAGCCTTTGAAGTCATGGCACCTATAATTTCCTAACTATAAAAAGGTACCTTTGTGTGTGTGTGTCATACCTGGAACGGCGGCAGCCAGGAGGTGCCGGGAGTTCACCACGGCCCCAAGCCCCCCTCGGGAGCCATGGCACTGGGGAGGGGGTGCCCTGGGCTCGGGCTGGGCTGCACAGGCTGTCACAGAGCCCCGGATCTGGCAGGCATCGATTAGTGATGGTTTAAAGGTGGTTTTCTTCTCCTCTCTGTACCTAATAGCTTGTTTACCCAGGAATATTTAGGTGGTTAATTCATATTAATTAACAGGGATCTAATGTGGTTAAAATAATCAACTTGACGCCTGCAGTGGCAGGACCGGCCGGGAGCAGGACTTGGAATTGCGGGCGGAGCAAAAGTCCCTCACTGCCACTGCCCTCTCTGGGCCCCAACCAGAGCAGCCCATCCTTGTGGGGACACACAAACACTCTTAATAGTGGCACAATTATCACATTAATGTGAGAATCTCCATCTACCACCATGTCCTGGAGACACAGGCAGCAGTGCCTGCCAGGCTCTGGCACCGCTCTCCTCCCTGTCCCAGCCCTTTGTTGCAGCCGCCGAGCCCGGGGACAGGTCGGGGTGACGGTGACAAATGTGGCCCTGAAGAGGAGCAGTCTGGCTGTCATCAGAGATTAAGTCCTCTGTCACCACGGAGCAGGAGGTACCAGGCACTTGAGCTAAAGGAACATCTCCCTCAGGTGTGAGAAAGCAGCGGAGCCGTGGGGGAAAGCAGTAACGGGGAGACGTGAGCGTGGCCACCAACCCTGCGTGGGACAACACAGCGGGGACGGTGGCCAGGGGGACACTGTGGACCCAGCAGGGCTCTGCCCCGTTCCTGCCACATCCCAGGGTGCAGAGAGGCGGTGCAGAGTGGGGCAGCCCTGCTCCCCCCTGCACTGATGCCCTTTGCAGGTACAGGATATGGGTTTCATGGCCGAGATCTCACCGACCTCGCAGCAGTCAAAGCTGAGCAGAGCCCCCCCCAGCATCACATGCAACAGCCTCCAGCCGAGTCTGCCTGATGGAGGGTGAGATGCCCATGGTTTTGGATGCCTCAGTGTTTTTTGGCGTTGTCAGGGCCAGCCAAACAAAGTGGGGCGAGCCCTTGGCAGAACTGGGCTCATGGCATGGCAGTGTTGGCTCTGCCCTGTCCCCAGCACCCCCAGCACCCCCAGCACGTCCCCTGAACAAAGAGATGATGCATCTGTTCCCCAGAGCATCCATCTCCTGAGCAGGAATGTGTTTCTTTCCTGGAGACCTAAGGAGGGGTTTTTTTTTCCTCCTCCTTGACTATTAAATGAGGCAGCTCCTATGTAGCTTTGTCATTTTTCTCTTGCTGAAGACACTTTCTTTTCTTCTCATCTGAGCGGCAGGCACCTCACCCGCCTCATAAGCATCTGCTACAAGAAGTCTTCACCTGTCACCTCTTCCCAACTGACTTGAGAAAACAGGATAGGAAAGCTATAAATAATTAAGACCCATCCAACACAGGTGCAGCACTAAATATCAAACCTGCCTGAGCATCTTCAGCACTCCCTTGATAGCCAAAGGGAAACTAACCTAGTTTGGAAGGAGAAGGAGAAGAGAGACAGGAGCCACATTGCTCAGATTGTGGCCAAACTGGTTTGAGCCCCTGTCAAGGACTCCTGACCCGGGAATAACCCACTGGTATCGGGGCAGCCTCATGCACCAGGCCAAAGGTTCACACCACCCCAGAAGATCTGGACAAGGCACCCAGGAGGGAAGAGGGTGGCCCAGCGGACACAGCCTGCCCTTACCCCTTGTGTTTCTGGGGAGAGGGGGGAACCTCCTGCATTCCTGTCCTTTCTCCCTATTAACATGCATGATTTCCTGATCCAATCCTCCAGCTTGTAAGAAGTTAACATCAAAGCCGTGGAAGGAGGGGAATGGCAAGTGCTGGAGAGAGATGTCACATTAGCGTCTGGCTCTCCCAGAGCTTCTGCATTTTAAACCTTGTTCGTCGAGGCTCCGACTCCGCGGCCCTGCTTCGTGGGGAGGGAGGAGAGGCCACATACAAAGAACTCACCTCCTGCACGGGGAGAGCCTGGGATGGGCCTGCCTGGAGAGAGCTGCAGCCAGGGCAGGAGTGCTCTGGCTGGGGCACCTGGGCGCCTCGGAGGCTGTAAATCCTGCTGCCATCAGGGCATGACGAGGCTGAGAGGGCGAGATAGAAACTTCCCCTTTGGGCACTTCTGTAATTGTTGGTGAGGGCGGCAGCTCAGCAGAGCGTGATTAAATTCCCAAGCGAGCAACCAGGGAGATAATTAACTTTTGGAACAACTTACCTGTGAGACAAAGCATCCATCACTCAAGGTCTTTACGGAGCAACCGATACCCTGCTGAGAGCTCCTGGAGGTGACCCCGCGGCCCAGCCGGTGGGAAATACCCTCCCGGGACTGGAAAATGCTGATTTACCTGAATCTAAACGATCTGCAGGAATACTCCTGGCTCCAAGTGGCAACAGAAGATAGGAGAGATGCATAATGTGCTGTCAGCCGGCCCGGGCCTGGGGACAGCAGGGTCACCCCGAGCCACGAGGTTGGACACACTCCACTCCCCGCTCTCCATCCCGGGCTGCTGCCTGGGAAGTGGCGCCTCAGCTCTCCCACCACTCCAGCTTCCCGCAGGTCCTTCTCCACCCACACACACGCACGCCTGATATTTTATTTATTTTTTTTTTAAAGTTTGATTTTGCCCTGGTTCGGGTTGAAATAATGAGCGTTTTTGGGGCAGGGAGTGCCGGGAAGAGCTGGGATGTCTCCTGCCACCTCTGAATTCTGGGAGCCACCTCTGAATTGTGCCAAGCAAGGGACCAAGGAAGTTTCGCCCAGGGATGAAGTGCCCCTGTTCATTTGTGTCTTGGTGGGAGAGGGAAGGCAGGACGAGATGGAGCACCCCAAAAGTTTCCATTCCTGGAAATCCATGCCAAGAAACAAGCTCAGGGCTCTCCCCACACCCAAAAGCCTTCACTGGCTGCCCCATGCTGGCTTGTACTGGGGAATGACCCCTGCCCTTCCCACAGGGGACCCTCTCTGGACACCCATTAGCCCAGGGAGCTCATTTACTTGGGCTCCATGGCACAGTCCCTGGGAGATTTATGGCCAAGGCGCCTTTGATGTGGGGCCCTGATAAGCATCAGGAATATTTTTGTTTCATGACAATGTCAGCCCTGGCTCTGACTGGGGGGGGTTTATGGGCAGTGATGTTTCCTGCAGCTATTGAGGCTGCCACATTCCTTGGGCCGGCCAGCCAGTAAAAGAGAGTCATAAAACCCCCTCTGGAAGGGTTTATAAACAGAGGGAAGCTTCTCCTTTAAGGGAGAGGAGTGGGGAGTATTTCCATTTCAATCAGGGGCATCTCTGGAACCAGACCATGACCAGGGCTGCAGAATTTGTCAGGGGATTAGCTCAGGAACAGAGTGCAGGATTTTTCCCCTTCGCACTCACTCGCCTGTTATTCCAAATTAGGCTGTTGGTGTGGGGCTTGGAGGAAGGTAATGAAAACCAGAAGGGAGCGGGGAGAGCCTGGCACTGGAGGACCCCAGGCGTGCGCAGGGCGCATGGACACCCCTCGAGCCGTGCTGCTGGCAGGGTCCAGCATGCAAGGGCACTGGTGGCACTGCTCCTCTCCTCCCCTCCACGCTCCAGTGGGAGCTCCTGGTGGCAGGAGAAACCACCACTTGCGGCACGAGGGCTGTGGGACCCCCACAGCAACCCCCCCCGGATCTGAGGGGAAGCTGCCGTGACTCGACTTCCCCCCACCTCCCGCCCGCAGCCTCTGCTGCCCTGTCAGCTGCTCCCGCGTGATTTATGGGAGGTTTTGGCTCCAATCTGTAAGGCAAAGCCACGGAGCACATTTCTTTCCTCCCCGCGGTTCCGCCCCCGCCCCGCCAAAGCGCACACCTGGTACAAACAGCCATAAAAACACATCTGCAGTGCTGGGGACATGGGGGGGACACGGGGGGGACACGGCCACGCCGGACCTTGTGCGGCCTTCAGAGCTGAGCTCCCGTTTCCCCAGGGGTTTTGGGATGCATTTTCGGGCAGAAATAGGGAGCCCTTCCTCACCCATCCCTCGTGGACATCCCAGGGATGTTTTCCTCGAAGGGCAATGGTTCCAGGGCTCAGTTCTGGGCTTTAAAGGCAAATGATAAATATCTGAGAGGTTTGAACTGCCCCATGGTTGGGAGGTTTATACAGCAATGGTTTCCCTCAACTTTACCCAAATAGCACGGGGGGAAGGCAGTGGGAACACTAAAGCACACGTTGTTGGATCAGTGAGAGCCCCTCGCTGAGGAGCCACGGTGGGGATGGAGGGGAAGGGCCCAGGGATGGTGAAAGCCCCTCAGTTGGGTGGTTGAAGAGAAGGAGGGTGGCAGCTCTGGGGGTGCAGGTCACCCATCCGTGAAGTGACCAGGCTCCATCCTGGAAGCACTGGCAGCTCCATCCCTTCACCCCCCACTCAGGAGGCTATTCCAGAACCTCTCCCCTGACGTTCTTCAGCTTTCTTCTCATTTCCAGCCTAAATCTTTTTCATGGCTAATTTACCCCCTTTGTCCTTGTGCCAGCATTGTCCTTTAACTTAAACAGCTCATCCCATGCCTGTTGTTTACCCCGGTGTGTTTATAGGAGCCATCATTTCCCTGCTCGGCCTCTGTGCTCACGGATAAACAACCTGAGCTTGGATGGTTTGCAGTTGCTCTTTTCCCAGCGCTGGCAGCCACTGTCCTGCTGCCCCCAGCCCTGCTGATCTAACCCCCAACCCCCCAGTCCCACCACCCTGACGTGGGACAAGACCCATCTCTGCATCCCCTGGGCCTCCAGCCCTCATCCCTCTGGCTACAGCAGCAGAGGGGGGGAGAGGTTTGGGGTGGGAAGGACAACCAGGAGGGCTGTGAGCACCGGCGCAAAGACAGACGTGAGAGAGGTGGGAAGTTCCATGCTCGGAGCGCGGTAAGTGCCTCAGCCTCCCCGGCAAGCAGCAGCATGGCAGGACAAACAGGTTTGGTGGGTGGCATGGAAAAGAAATAGGGAAGGTCGGATAAGAGACTCCCAGGCCAGCGCTGGGGCGACGGCCAGCTGTCCTGGGCTCTGTCCCCAGAGGTGGCCCCAGTGACATCGCCTTCTGACAGGGCATCCCATGACCCCCATGGCCACGAGAGGAGGACAAGGAGGGGCAGAGCTCCCAGCCCAGCCTCCCTCTACCCCGGCCCATATTTCACAGGAGAGCAGATACCCACTGGCCATGTCACGGCGGAAAACCAAGAACTCAAAGCAATTTTAAATGAACTTTCAAAATGATGAACAAAGAGCCCTTGTCCGTGTTATACAGCAAATAAATCACACCAAAATGATAGTTGTAATTCCCAAAAGTACACAGAGAATTGATTTTCCGATGACATTTATCATGATAAACCGGTACAGCAGCATACAGGCACATCTTAAGCTGCAGCTGGTTGACTCCCTCCCATTTATCACCCGTCCCATCTTCGCCGGCCACATTTGCACAGTTGCACAAGTGGCTCTTGCTGCTCAGGACAACAGTCCTGGGGCTGGTTTCAGCTCCCCCCCAAGCAAGGTCGGGGCTGGGTTCGCCTCTCACCCTGCCCTGCCTCAGGCCCCAGCTGCAGTGGGAGGGTCAGGAGGCTCGTGGCTCACCAAGCACCGTCAGGCTCCCAAGACATGGAAACTATGCCTGGGTGGACACAAAGGACCTCGGGATTGCAGATTAAAAAAACAGGTTGGGTCTGGGTTGGTTTAAGCCACCCTCCAGCCCCAGGTGCCGGAGAAACCTTCCTGGATGAAGTGCCTGGAGCAGCTGAGCTGGACATGGGCGAGGGGCTGGAGGGTCCTGCTGTGCCAGGGGAAGAGCCAGGGATGGGCCTGGTCCTTCCTAGTCCTTCCTAGCACAGCTTGGTGAGCGAGGGTGCCACACTGCTCCCACTGCAGCAGGCAGGCCTCTTCCCTCTGGAGATCATGGAATCGTGGAATGATTTAGGTTGGAAAAGCCCTCTAAGATCACCAAGCCCGACAGCTCACCCAGCAGTGCCAACTTCACCAGTAAACCATGTTCCCAGGTGCCACATCCACACATTTTTTGGCCACTCACAGGGATGGTGACTCCACCTCTGCCCTGGGCAGACTGTTCCAGTGCTGGACCACCCTATCCATGCAGGAATTTTTCCTGGTGCCCAACCCACAGCAGCTGGGTTGGTACCAACATGAAGCTGCCCTCATCTGGCTTTGGCTCTTGCCCAGGAAACCCCCCAGGAACTTGCTGCTGGGGCAGGATGGATGGGGGGCACACCCAGTGCCGGGCCCCAAGCATCCCAAAAACGAGCTGGAGACGCAGCTGGGCTACAGAGGGAAAGTCAAAACCCTTCCCAAACACTAAGGAGGTTCTCCCAGGAAACAAAGCCAGCTCCATTAGGACAACATTCAATCCCCAGTCAGGTTTTGAAGTTCTCAGCTGTGTATCTCCTTTTGTCAGAGCCTCGCCAGCCTCTCCTGTTCGCCTTTATTTGTCTTGCTGCTGTTGCAGCGAAAATGTATTGGCTTTGCAGTTAGTGATTACACGTCATCACATGCCCAATTTATAACCCCATACCCCAAAGAACAGATGTAATAAAGCCAGGCCAGGAAACAGGGATGTTATAAAGCCGAGCAGCCAGCGCAGAGCTCCTCGTCTGCGTGCAGGGAACAAAATATTGCAGACCTGGTTTGGGAAAGGGGGAAAGGAGGGGGGAAGGGGGCTCCTGTGCCAGGGTTGGTGTGTCTGTATCCCACACAGGGATGTGGAGGGGGGGATCAGGTGCTGCCCCGGGTGCAGCAGCCTGGGCAGGAGGGGGGTGGGTGGGTTTGGGGGGCTCTGGCAGGGGCAGCTGTGCTGGAATGGGCAGAGGTGACACAGCTCGGTCTCCAACCACACGGGGGTTCCTCCCAGAGTAAAGTCAGCGTTTCCTTGGCCTTAGTCCTGCACTGAGTCCTTGTTCCCTTCTCTGTGAAGGGAGGAAAGGTGAGGGAAGGCTGTTACCGCCAGAACCTTTGATCCTCATGAAGCCCCCCCCAGGCCCCGAGCCGTTGTTGTGCCAGGAGATGCTTTCCGAGAAGACTCATCCAAAGCAACAATTTGCATTATTCATGGGCCGGGGAGATGCAAACCCTCACAGCGGGGGCAGGTTAATCGCCGGCAGAGATAGAGGCAGCCCCGGCCCGAGCCCCGGTGGCGGCGCGGGGCTGATAAACCGGCAGGTTGGGTCTCCCCCGCCGAAGGCAAGTGCGGAGATCAGCGCGCCTCATTATTGGGAAGTTTTTGTTTAATAACCCAGGGTAATAAAATGCACCTCTGGAGGGCTTTGCCCAGATAAAGGAATGTTTACGGTGATAAAGAGTTTTGAATTTAGCTGCCACAAAGAACGTGTTAAAGCCCTTTGTTCCCCCAGGCTCTGCCGGTGACCTTGGCCGTGTCTGTGTTGGCTGGGCCGGGATGGCTGGAGGGAGGGCTTGGCTTCTCAACTGGAAGGACTCCAGGCTTTCCTTGGGGGTCCCAGGAAGCTGGGATGAGCCACGTTTTGGTGTTGGCAGCAGGATGCAGGTGGACATCTTCCAGGAAGATGCGATTTTCCAGCGATGGCAGAGCCAGAGCTTTGGGAAAGGGCTGGGGAAAGCTCATGCGACCTAAAACTGGGTGCACCGGAGCCCTGGAGAGCTGGAGACGCCGAAGGGCAGGAGCAGAGCCTCTTCTGGGGCCTGGTTACTGCTGGGGAGAAAAAAAAAAAAAAAAAAAAGGAGGAAAAATGAGTGAACAGCAAAACAGCAACAACAAAAAGTCTGATCCCAGATTGTAGATGTAGTTTGGAAACCGATGTTATGCAAATGAGTTCGCTTCAAAAGCTAATCACTTTGAAAGGTCAAAACTCACAGTCATAATCGGACTAAACAAAAAGCTAATTAGAGGCCTTTTGTGTGCCTAAATGAGGCCGGGGAGTTCCCCCTGCTCCCAGGGGTGAGGGGTGCTCGGGAGGGCTCTTGGCAGGATTAGTTCTTCGAGAGGTATTTGTTAGTGAAAGGCTCTCGCCGAGTGAATGGAAATAATGATCCAGGAACGGCCGCGGAGCCGAGGAGTGGGTTGGACTCACATCAGACTGAAGGATAAACTGAGAGAGGCCGGAGCTGGAGCCCGATGCTCTCGGGGGCAGCTGACCCGCCACGTCCACGCCACGGGGAGAGCGAGGGGCGGCCGTGCCGGGAGTGAGGATGCTCCATCTCCAGCTCCATCCCCAGCTCCAGCTCCATCCTCACCTTCATTCTCACCTCCATCTTCACCTCTATCCCCATCTCTATCCTCACCTTCATCCTCTCCATCCTCACCTCCATTCCCAGCTCCATCCTCACTTCCCCACCTCTCCGTGCCGTTCAGAGCCGGGGTCAAGCCCAGCTCCAGCCCTGCACACCCGTCACAGGTTTTACCCCGCGGGACCCCCCCGGCCCTCCGAGTGCCTTTTAACGCTTCCCCAGGAGCAGCCCCCGGGCTCGCCCCAGCTGTCAGCGGCACCGTCACTCCAGCTGGAGTCCTGTTGCCAAGATATGGATTTGGTTTTAATAACAGTTAGTGCAAACATTGTAAATTTACTGCTGCTAGAGAGAGTTTTTGAAAATGTCCAACTCTGGCCATAATTTTTCACTCGCACCAGCTGTTTGTGCTCTGCTCATACCTGACGTGCTGCTTTGAAATAGCAATCACTGTATTTATAAGAAGGGAAGGACTCATAAATATGTCAGGAGTGGAATATACAACGCCATATTTCACCATTTTCTATTTTAAAATTGTGAGTTATGGCTACAGAAATGTGGTCCCATTAAAGGTGATATGATGTATTTTGTGTCTTGTTCAGGAGCCCATCCATCACCCAGACAATAAAGAAAACCGCACTTACTTTTTTTCCCTGTCGTCTGTAATTTATGATGCCCAAAAAGCTGTAACCTTTTGGCAGGCTTTGCAGAAACTGCTGCACTGTTAGCAACTAAATAACCTTTTATAAGGTTTTAAATGTGTTGCTACAGTCTCAATGCACTTGCTGTATCGATCCAGAAGATCCTGCAAAAAAGGGGAAAGGAACATGATCTATAACAGGATCGATAACGGTGTATAGATTGTTGAAAGATGCTTCTAATGATTTTTGCCAGCCATCATCTTTCAGCGTGCTGCTCCCCATCTTTGGGCCTTCAGTTTTTGCTCAAATTAATTAACCTTGCTCAGCCTCACTGTGCTGGGGCTCCAGACAGGGCTGTGTTTCCAGCCTGCAGGTCAGTCAGAGAAGGGGGGTGACAATGGGGGTCCCTGGCAGGGAGCAGCACCCCAAAACCGAGTTGCAGGCCTGGGTCCAGCCTGGCAGGATGGGGGGAGGACGGGAAGAAGTGGAGTGTAGGAGAAGCTCTCCCACCAGCTCCTGCTGCCCCTCCCTTCTTCAGGGGATGATATTCCTATTCTTTCCCACGGCAAAGCACTGTCCCTTCATCTGAAGCACAGGATATCCCTCATCCTTTGAGGCTCAAAACCCGTGGAATGTCCCCAAAACCTGGTGCCACCCCGGATGCAGGGCCCGCTGGCATGTGCCGGCTGCCGATGCCACACCTGACGGGTGCAGGATTCAATCATTAATCCTCATCCCAGGTTTAAAAGCGCTGAGTGGAAAGCGATTCCATGGAGAAGTCTTGGTGTTCAGAGGGGGCTTTAATGGGAAATCAAAGAGGAGGGAGTTGAGGCAGGAGATGCATGGCCGGGCACGGGCAGCGCTGCCCAGAGAGCCCAGCACCGCTTCCCGCCTGCCCAGCCGCCTCCATCGTTTCTGTTTTTCCCCCCAAAGCAGCCACCAAATCACTATTAACGTTATAAATAAAATGAGAGGGCAAGTTATTAAATGTAAAATATGTGGAGTCCTCCTCGAACTCGCTGCGCAGTTCATAAATATGATGGCTTAATTTCATCTGTAATCCGAGCGGCTGATGAAGCATTACACAGCTCCCTGTTAATTGAAGTTGTTAACAAAGCTGAAGAGGGAGATTATTATGTATAGACTTTTATCCTTCAGGGGTATCATCATAACAGATCATAAATGGAAATGAATTCAGCGCTCCCACATGCCACCGCCGGAGCCCGGCGCGTGGTTTTGTGCCAGGCGGGTGGCCAGCATGGACACAGGGATGGAATACGGGATGGATCCCTCCCCGGGAAGGGTCCCCCGTCTCCTCCCACAGCCCCAGCACCTTCGGGATGAGCTTCCTGCCGCCCAGCTGTGAGTTTGCAGAGCCTTTGGAAGCCCTTGCAGTCATTGCCATCGTCTGGGGCGCTCCATAGACCAGGGACGATGGAAAATCCATTCCCTTGGCCTCTGTATCCCGGCTGGAGTGCTCATGAGCAGGAGGATCCCCTGAGCTCAGGCCAGTTATTTACTGCAGGGCACGAGGTACTTCCTGCATGGGCACCCGGGGCTCCATTCATTTCCCAGCTCCATGGACAAAGGGTCATTCCCAGCCTGGAACACCCCCATTTCCACCGCGTTCTTAAAGCAGTGGTTGTTTGGCCTCCAGTTAGCAGTGGGTTGTTTGTTAAATGGAGAAGTGGCTGCTTGGTGTTAAAAGTTGCGTGGGAGGAGAATGTCCCTTCCCATGGCCTTCCATGGTCACTTCTCACACCCTGAGGAGCCCCAGGAGATGCTCCCACAGCAAGTGGGTGCCAGTGCCCACCCCGGCCCCCCGAGTCACCCTCCCCACAGCGAGGTGAGCCAGCCCAGCCAAGGGCTGCAGCCTGTGTTCCCGGGCTGTGCTGCTTCCAGGTGGAGTTATGAAAACACACAATGGCGTTTCCTTCTCCTGGACCACATCAGCTTTTTCCATCCAGCACATTATCCAGGAAATTCTCGTCTATACCTTAGACGAGTTACTGTGATTATCTGGAACACGTTACTCGCACACAGCAAATGCAAATTAATGTAGTCTTCACATTTCGCCGTGGCAATAAAGGGGAATGTTGACATCAGCCTGAAAGTAGAATTAACTTTTGCATGATGTGGTGTGAGCGCGAGGTGTTGAAACCCGCAGCCGAGACTTTCCAAGTCACAGTAAAGAACTGTTCTGGCAGCGTTTCCAGGAGCAGAGGTGAGCTGAGTGCTCTCTCTGTTCCAGCCTGGATTATTGCTTTGCCGGGCTTTCCAAACCCTGCCATTTTGTCTCGTTACCTCTAATGTGCTCCTTGGTTTATTGCAAGCTCATCTCCTTAGGAAGAGAGAGTTACAGCGCTGTCAGGCTCTGCTACTCTCCGATAAAGAGCCTGCTGCTCCCGCGGCTCCAGCCCCCCCTCCCCGCCTAATCCCTGCACCATCCCTCCTTCCATCGCAGCCGGGGACCCTCTGGATAACAGCGGAGCAGGCTGGAGGGACGGATCCTGCCAGCCCTGGCGGCCCCTCGCAGCCCCAGCCCCTCCGGATCGGTGTTAACACCTTGTCCGCGGCAGCAGCGCCGCGTCACCGGAGCCCCTTAAATCACGGCTGAGGCTCAATAGGAAGGGACAAGGCTAAGAGCTGTATCGATCCCTTCTGCAATGCACAGGCTCCCAAATCCCACGGCCTGCACAAAACCTGGCGTGGAGCACCAGCTGCTGCCCCGGGAAGGGTGTCCTGGGGGCTTCACACCCCCCTGGCCCCATCCTGCTCCGGAGGGGTTGGTCTGACCGTGGATGGTTCAGGTCTGGGGGTTTGCAGGAGGTGCCACCACACAGGTACCCAGCGAGGAACCCCATCTGTGGGGAGTGAAGGTGAGGGGGCACCCAGAGCATCCCATCGTCTTTCCGTGGGATGGAGGAGATGTGGGAGCAGCTCTGGCTGCTCTGGGGGCTCGTTGTGTCCCTTTGAGGGGTCAGCACCCCCTTCCCTGGACAGGCTCCAGGACAATTCAGGCTGAGTGGCCTGTAAATGAGGAAGAAGGAAAAACAAATGATGCCAGCAGCAAGTGAAGGAAGTGTAGGAGCATTATGTAAAATATTAAATTTAATGCTATTCCATTTTCCATCTCAGTTATTAAATTAACTGAGAACTATGCTTGCACTTAAAAGATTCCTGTCATATTTTATGCACACGATGATCTCAGAGTAATTCGTGTTAGAAATATGTCATGTTAAATTACGGATACCAATAAACCTTACTTAAACTCAGCATTGATCATGTGTAGGAGATAAACTCCGCAGGGCCAGATCCCCCTGGTCGTGCACCCCACACACTTCTCCCCATCCTGGGATGGGACAGTGGGTGACAGAGAGGGGAATTTCCTTTCTCCCCTCCCCGCCAGCTCCAGCATCTCCATCTCCACGGCGAGTGTGGGGCTGGGCAGAGCCAGCTGGGCACGGTGGGGACGAGGTTGGGACGCAGGGGACACGGTGGGGTTTATCTCCTGGAGCAAGCAGGTGTTGCTTGACGAGGTGGGAGAGCCGAGGGCGCCGGGAGGGTGTGAGGAGCAGGGCGAGGGGCGATGGCTCTTCCCCGCCGAGGCGACACCGCTTATCGGCCAAAGATGTGGTGTCACCGTATCAAAGGTGGTGCTTGGGAGCGTCTGCCTCCTGTTTGGTGTCACCTCCGCTGGTGGCACCGGCCCCGTTGGTTCCAGCAGGGACGGGCACATCAGCCGTGCTTTGCTGGGCCTGGTCGGCTTTCAGGGGTGCCAAGGTTGCACCCGCTCACAGACACCCCCGACCCTGCAAACGGGCAAACTGAGGCACAGAGGGCAGCTGCCCCTGTGGCACCCCCAAAACCCAGCCCGTGGCTGCAGGGTGAGGTGCCTGAGTCCTCAGGCCCGGCTCCCGTCCTTGGCACGGGAGGGCAGCCCCGGCTCAGGGCTCCGCCGTCAGAGCGAGCCAGAGCTGCATTACCAGGCGCCAGGCTCGGCGGGAGAGGGAAAGTGCTAATAATAGGCCTGGGCAGAAGGGGAGCACAGTCCCTTCCCCCTGCACAGTCTCTGGCTGCTGCTGCGGGGTGTGGATGTGGCCTCTGGGCCAGGACCACCTGGGCAATGAGTGCCCCTGTGCCCCCACAGCCCCGGAGAAGGACAGAGCCCATCCCCATCGGGGCACAGCCAGGGCACGGGGACAGCAGAGCCCTCGGTGGGACAGGGGCACTGAGACCCTCCCCAAAACCCCACCTGCAGCCTCCCTGGGGCTCACCCCACTCCTCATGTGCTCTGAGACCCGGCTTTCCCTCCACGGAGGGTCTGTGCCTGGGTGCAGCAATCACAAGCTCTGGCTGCCCCGAGGCTGCTCCCACCGCAGGCAGCACCGAGGCTTTTCAGGGGAAGTCTGGTTTCTGCCTGCCCTTGAATAGAGCTGCTTGTTCCCGGAGCAATGGCTCCGGCTGCCTTCCCGGCTCCAGCACCCTCCTGCCAGCCCAGCCCTGCGCTCCAAGGTCCCGCTGCCACGACACCGTGCACCCGTGTGGATGAGGGCAGGAGCCCCCCAGTTGCCTTCACCTTGAGTGACCTGATGGGAAAACCCTGTTTTTCCCGGGACTGCTGCTGGTAATCCAGGCCCAAGGAGCAGCAGAAACCCCAACCTGTTGGTTCCTTTCACCCCGGGAGGTACCCAGAGCCCCCCAGGGTCAATCCCTGCCCTGGTCACAGGTGTCAACGTGACCGTCCCAGAGCATGGCAGGGTTTGGCCCGGTCCAGTGTGACTGTGCACCCTCAACGTGTGATTGTGGGGTTGTGTGCGACCACCCCTGTGGACAACAACTTCCCAGAGCAGCCAAGAGACTTCGGGGGTTCTCCCTTGTTATCTCGGCATCCTGGCAATTCCAGGTGCTGAGCACCCCCTGTGTTGGGTGCTGAGCTCTCCCTTGCCCACTGCTGAGCATCCCTGGGGCCAGCCACCACCCAACGCTCGCCACAGGGCCCACGTGGCACCACCAAACCACCCGTGTCACCGGCTGCGACCTCGCCGAGCGGAGCTCTGGTGGGGAGCCCAGACCCCACGGGTGCCCCTCTCCGCAGCCTCCCACCACCGGGGAGTGATTTGGGTGCAGCAGCACATGCTGCGGGGCTGCTTTAATCCTGCTCCAGGTGGCTGCAATCCAGTGCAGGATTTACAGTGCCCTGACCCTGAGCTGTCAAGAAGGAACAGCCAGATTAATGGGGTGGGCGGGTTCGTGCAATAATCGTTTGTTTGATGTGACAAGCCTGATAGGCGTTGATTTACTTACAGACTGATAGGCTTTTAATTGAGCACCTCCGTCCCAGTCACATCAAAGGCAGAGGTTGACAAGGGGCCCCTTTTACCAAAAGCTCCCAGTGACTGACAGATCCTGGATGCTAATTCTCCCGGGGAGGGGGTTCCTTCTTTTCTCTTCTTGGTGGTTTTTCTTTTTTCCTGTTTCGTTCTCAGGCCGGGCCAGGCCGGGCACAGAGAAAGCTCCTGTTCCTTCAGGAGAAGGTTCCTCTCCTTACCCAGAGCCCTCCAGCAAAGCCAAACCCTGCACAACCCAGCCAGGCTTTCGGCCACAAGGACTTTTGGGGTACCCTTGTCTCTCCTGCTACCAGGTTGATGTTGGCCACGATGCCCGGGATGCTGTGGCCAGGAGGGCACCCCCTTCCCCAGCACTGACCCCACCACGGAGACACTGCCCCTTGCACCCCGTCTCATCCCTGGGCTGCCCTTCCTCCACCTCTTCCTCCGGTCCTGGGGCTGGAAAGTGGAGGCAGAACCAACCAGGAGCTGGTTTATGGGTGATTTTGGGTGTCAGGGTGGGTTACCCGCCCCACATGGCGGGTCTTCTCGCCAGGACTCAGCGAGATTTTGTGAATCAGCCTCGGATGGGCAAAGAAAGTCACCTGGAGACAAGTGCGTGGGCACACGTGTGTGACCGTGCGTGCAGAGCACGTGTGCACCCACCGATCAAAAAAAGGGCCTGCAAAAGCAAAAGCAAAAAACAAACCTCAGCGGCTCAGACGTTCCATGAAAGACTTATGGGGGATTATGTTCTTAATGGGAAATTTAAGGATGTGGGTATAAATCACAGCCTTTTCCTCTAACCTGTGGGGTACCGTTCACCCAAGCCTTTGGGCTGGATTAGCTCTGTCTATTTATGTTTTAAAGACTGATGTGTTTTTCAGCATCAAAATATAAATTATTTTTACTGTATCAATGATTAAATATTTTTCTTTGAGATCATAGAGTCCAAAAAAATAAATGTTTCTGAAAAGGCATTCAAAAAATTTAAAAGAAGGAAAAAATCCCTCTGAGAACCCCTTTTGTCATTTGCAACCAATAAAAATGCCTATTGTTATGAAGGGCTCATAAATAATCTGATTTTGGCATGCTTTCATACCATACAGAAAATGAATAAATTAAACTTGATTTACAGCCTTTTTCATTTTTATTAGAGTTGCTCCAAACATTTTCTGTGACGAACGTGCCAGATGAGCTGCACCGAAGGGTTTGAGGCTCTGGCCCTGATATTATAGAAATTAAGTTGGTTTCATTTGCATAGTTTAATTAACTAACACTGGCAAAAAAAGAAAAGGAAGCTGGGGGTAAAGGTGATTTTTTTTGTGGGTGTTTGAGGACTAAATGAACCCACCCAGGCTGGTCCCTCAAGGCCTTTGAGTGGGGCCAGCCCAGGGAAACCCCGGTGTCCCCACAGCGATTTTTTGGGGGGTGCCAGAGCAACGAGCAGCGCCAAAACTGATGGAGATGGGGGGTCACCATCACCACCACCCCTATTTTAGAGATGGGGAAACTGAGGCACGTGAGCCTGGTTGCCTGGCACAGCTCTCTGCAGCACTAACGTGGTGGTCAGCAGAGAGAACACCCCAAACTCTCCTGCCTACAGCCCATGCCTGGGAGGACCCTCACGCTGATGGCAGCAACCAAAAACGTGGAGATTACAGGGCAAAACCCCCAAAAAGCCTTAGTTAAGCAACTGTGACCCCCCTCCCCCAGCCAGCCCTGCTGCCTGCCCTGACCACCAGAGCTCCCTCCCGCCCTCCAAAGCCCTTCGGTGAGTGTGGGATGTTCTCCTCCCCCCTCCTGCAATTTATCCCGCAGAATTTCCCACCAGGAAACAGCTTCATTACATCAACAACAGGAAGACCCCACTGATTTGTCACACAGAAAAGCAGCTGTTAGTCACACATCAAGGGAACAGGGGAGGGGGGGAAAAAAAACCCTTCACCTTTTTCTTTTTGCTTTAATGTTTGCAACTTTAATGGCTCTGCAGAGGGAAGCGAGTCTTGGCCATTCCATAACTAACCATCACCAGCGAGTATCAGTTAATATCCAAGTGTCTTCCTGCTTTTCCTGCTACATGATTGCTTTGGAAAGAAAGATTAATTCCAACTTTAAAAAAGAAAACACTATTTTTATCATTGCCAGGAGTCTATACGGGCTTAAAAAAGAAAAAGCACTTGCTTGTCGTTTTACATCTTGCAATTTTGTCAGTTGTTTTAAAACATGTCTCCTGTAATAAATAAGATCATTTTTATGCACTTGTTCTGCAGCTAAAAGCCAGGCCTGGGCTGGCGTGAGGAGCGGAGGGACTCAGGGATGGAGCAGGGCAGGGAAAACGCTGACTCCGGAGGTTCTGTTTCCCCGGAGCAGCTGGAGGGGCTGCAGGGTGGGCAGTGGGGGATTTACCTGCGAAACGGCAGGTGCACAACAAGCACCGAGGCACAGATAGACGCCTGGATTTAGGAAGTGCCTGGGATCCACAAGTGCATTCCTGCACTGGCCCCAGCTGCAGAGCAGGCGGGCAAAGAAACGCCCCGGACTCCCCAGGAAAGGCACTTCATTTTTGGTGCAGTTCACGTTTCCGTGTGGTTTGTGCAATGAGGCCTCGGAAAGCAGATTCCTGGAAGTCCAGAGTGCCATCCTATCCATCACCGAGGGCAGGCTCCTGCACGGGCAGCTCCACAGGCAGGGCTGGGACTGAAGGGGTTTCCAGCCCTCCCTGCACATCACTCATCTTCCAGTTGGCTTTTCCTCACTCCTCACAAACACCTGGTGCCCCGTGTGACCCTTCCTCTGGAACGAACCTTTCTGCCCCCTCAGAGCCAGTGGGACAAGGCGGGAAGGGCCCACGGAGCGAGAGGCACCCCCACCGGGTGTCACCCAAAAGCCCCGCTCGGAGTCATCCCAAAGTTACTGGAAGACTTCGGACTTAAAGAAAAACTCAATTCCCTGTTCCCCAGCCTCGCCACTCAGCTCTCAAAGACATCAGAGCCCATGGGCACCTTCAGGCCTTGGCACATTCAAACCTCCTTAACGGCAGCCCAGGTGGGGCAAGTCCTGCTTAGGGACGAAAACATCATCAGTCATCGCTGAAAGCACTCCCTGAGGCTTCTGGTCTTCTTTGGCTTTGCTTCTATTCCAAATATTTTGCTTTTCCTTTGGTGCCAGTGTTATTTTTACTGGGCAAGGGTCTCACTGCTCTTATTTGAACAACCTTTGTGCAATCTCTGAGCAGAGAGGGGCTGGTCATGGAGCAGAACGGGACACGGAACAGGGAATTTTAATTTTTTCCCCCTCTGGTTACTGTTCTCTTTAATAAAAACAGGCCCCACACGGATTTTACAGGGGAGGATCTAACCAGCACCGGGAAGGGCATTGGGATTCATCATTATCCACAACGTCCCTTTGATGGAGCTTTAATCCAGCAAACACAAGCTGGGCCAGAAAAGGTCTCTGAGTGCCAAGCTCAGGGCAGGATCGGGCCTTGGGAAGGACCCGAGGTTTGGGGAAGGACAAACACAGCCCCAGAGGTATCTCTGCTCCGCACCCTCGCTCCGCTCCAGCATCCACGGCGGCATCGCCGCTGCCCTTACGCACTTGTCCCACCTGATTTTGGGTTGCCCTGTTAAGGCTGTGTTGTTGTTGGCAAACAACTCGAGTGACTTTGAGGAAAGGGTGGGTTTTTTTTTTTCTGTTTCCTCCTTCCTTGAATGGCTCTTTTGAGCGGCAGCTCCTCTCCGCTTACATCCCGCTGTCCGGATTGAATCAATCTTGCGGTCAGCTTTGGGAAGGGGGGGAAAAAAAGAGAAGAAAAAAGCCTCACAAAGAGGGAAAATTGACAGGTCCGACCCTGGGAGTGATTGATAGTGGTTGGAGAAGCAGGACTCAACGTCAGGCTGCACCAGGGCAATGCCAGCGCTTGCTGGGGAAATCCAGCAAAGCCTTTTTTCCCAGAACTTGGAGCAGCGGGCTTGGAGAGGGGTGGCCACATGAACTTAATAATAGGAACATTGTTGGAACATAAAGCATCTGTCAGGAGTTAATATGATTTATTAGAGGTGTCTGTCTCTCCCCCTCTTTCTCTTCTCCCTCGCTGGGTAGGCAGGGGAGGCCTGAAACCCAAACCCAGGGAGGGCAGAGGTGGGGCTGGAACAGGCACCCAGCCCCACATCACCTTTTTCCAGGTGAAAGGTTCTCAGTTCTCACCCAGTCCTGGCTCTCAGAATTTTCTCCTGTGAGTCCAGATGCCCATCCCATTGCACATCTCTCCCCAAGCCTCCTGTTCTCCCACCAGCTCCCACCTGAAGCCCAGGAGAACCAGAGGAGCAGCTCCTGCCCCACCAGGACCCCTCAGTTCCACAGCTCCAGGATTTATCCATGGATCGAGCCTGGCTGAGCTAGGTGGGATGGGGAATTCTCAGCCCCCTATGCGTGGAGCCCCAGGGGTTTGTGAAATTAATGTCTGGACAAGGTAACTAGAAATAGGAAGTTAATTGTTGGGAGTTCATGAGTTACACAGTGGCCTGCACTGGCGCAGGAAGATTTTTAAGACTTGGTAAACCAAAGAAAGGAAAGAATGCCGGGAAAAAAAGAAGTGTTGTAGGTTCATAAGGGAATTGCCACTTTGTGAGGGCCCTGAGTTAAGATCAGCCCCCACCTGGCTGGCACTGGGATGGGATACAGCGGCTGGGTGCAGGGTCTGGGATCAGAGTGGCACCAGGGCATAGGCACTGGGTGCAGGTTTGGGGGCTGGAGCCATTGCAGAAGGGGTGCTGAGCTGTGCCGTGCCAAGCTGTGCCAGGCTGATCTTAACTAAGCCATGCCATAGCAGGCAAACCATGCCATGCTACACCAGCCATGCTGTGCCATCCTGAGCTGCGCCAGCAGTGCCATGTCAGCTGAGCCGTGCCGTGCCACACCAAGCCAAGCCAGGACAGCACTGTCGCGCCATGCCAGCCGGGCTCTGCGATGCTGCTGTAAGATGCGTTAGCGGCCCCACGCCATGCCGCGCTGAGGTGCGCCAGCAGTGCCACGCTGTGCCATGGTAAGGCGCGCGAGCAGCGCCAGCCACGCCGTGCCGTGCCAAGCGGTGCCGTGCCAAGCGGTGCCGTGCCGTGCCGTGCCCCCCCCGAGCCCCGCAGCCGCCGCGCAGCGCTCGGGCCGGTGCCGCGGTTCTCCCCCGCGCGGCGGCGCGGGGCGGTGGCGGCGGAGCGGCGGCGGTTCGCCCCCACCCACCGGCGGCTCTCCCCGCCCCGGGGGCCCGGCCGGGCGCGGATTGGTGCGCGGCGCCGGCCCCCTCGGAGCGCGGCCGCCATCGGGGCTATTTGACGTGTCGGTGGGGCCGGGGAAGGGC
>JAWMRA010000056.1:2122112-2138669 GCA_035584735.1 Pseudotriccus pelzelni | reverse complement strand
CCCGCCCCAAATGAGCGGCGCTCCCGGCGGGCCCCGGCCGAGGACCCCGCCGAGCCGCGGAGCCGCGGCCGCCCCGTCGCCCCGGCCGCCCCCCGCCGACCCGCTGCGCCAGGCCAGCCGGCTGCCCATCCGCGTCCTGAAGATGCTCAGCGCCCACGGCGGCCACCTCCTGCACCCCGAGTACCTCCAGCCGCTCTCCTCCACGCCCGTCAGCCCCATCGAGGTCAGTGCCCGCCGCCCCCCACCCCGGACCGCGGCTCGGACCCCCGGCTCCCCCCGCCCGGCGCTCCCGGTTCTCCCGGCCGGGCTCTTCCCGGGCCGGCGCTCCCGGCTCGGCGCTCCCGGTTCTCCCGGCCGGGCTCTTCCCGGGCCGGCGCTCCCGGCTCGGCGCTCTCCGTTCTCCCGGCCGGGCTCTTCCCAGCCCGGCTCTCCCGGCTCGGCTCTCCCGGTTCTCTGGCCGGACTCTGCCCTGCCCGGCGGCCCCCGCTCCTTCCTTCCCCGCCGCCGCAGCCGCAGCCTCGCTCCCGCGCGCAGCCGCCGTCGCTATGGCAACGGCGCGAGGCGCCGGGAGGGCGGGGCGGGGGAGGGGGGGGTGGGCGGAGTCCGGCGCAGGCGCACAACGGGCGGGGCGGGGCCGAGTCCTCCGGACCGCGCCCCCCTCGAGGCAGCCACGCCCCCTCACCCGGGATGGGCGGGGTTTTGCCGGCCCCGCCCGGGAGCGGCGCGGCTCTACGCGCATGCGCTGATGGCTGGGGGCGGGAGCTTTTGTGCCCCGCCCCTGGGGCGCGGCTGAGAGGCGTGGCCAGCGCTGCGCGTGCGCAGAAGCCACGCGGAGGGGCTTCCGAGGGCTAGGGCGGGGCGTGTCTTCGGGCGCATGCGCAAAGGAGGCTGTGCCCGCCCAGGGCCGCGCATGCGCATGAACAGAGGACCGGGGCGGGGCCAGGCCCAGAAAGAGGCGGGGCATCCTGAGGGGGCGGGGCCATGATGTGGAGGCGTGGTCAGGGCGCGGGGGGCGTGGCTTGTCCCAGTACGGGGCTCCTGGGACCAGTTCGGGATCGACCCGCACCAGTACGGGGACCTGGGGACCAGTGCGGGACCGGCCCGGACCAGTACGAGGGTCCCCGGACCAGTACGGGACCAGTACGGGACCAGCGCGGCCCGGGGCTGGGAGGGGCGGCCCCAGGGTGGAACCCCCCCCCCCAGCCCAGTTTGAAGGACCCGGTCCCAGTACGAGCACTCCCACACCGGTCCGGGGACCCCACCACACCGGTTTGAGGGCACCTGTCCCGGTGTGGAGCGTTCCCACACCAGTTTCCACGGGGAAAACTACGGGAAAAAACCCCACCAGTTCCCCCCCGAATTCCCCCAAAACAGCCCCGTGGGGTCCGCGCTCCGTGCGGGCAGTGCCTGATCCTCGCTCCATCAACTCTCCTGGCAATTTTAGTTCCTATTTTTCCCAGGGTTTGGGTTGGGTTTTTTGGGTTTATTTTTTGCCCGGTTTTTGGGCCACTTCAGCCCAGCTTCCCCTCCCAAATCTGGGTGACGAATATTCCAGCCGGCCTTTTCCTCCCTCCCCGAGGGCTCCAGGAGAGGAACAAATTAAAAAAACCCCCACCTGGGTCAACGTTCCTATCCAAAATCCTCCCCCAAGGAGGGTGGGTGGAGTTTTCCCACCTCAGTAGGTGGGAGAACGTTATGGAAAACCAAATTCCTTCTCCTCCCAATCACCCAAACCATCAAAATCGAGTTTCAGGGGACGAAATATTTCGATTCAATGTTTCCAGAGGCCTCGGAGCTGCTTCCAATGGAAACTTTTTATGGATCATTTATTCTCTCCTTCCCAAGAGCAAAGTGCCGGGGAGGGGGGAGGATTCCTGGCTCACCTTCCCTACGGGAATCGGGAGCGTTGTGGGCTCTGGAATGTCGGTCCATCCCAGGGGAAGGTATTCGGGGCAGGATTGCTCCCTTTCCATCCCCAAAATCCAGTGGGGATGGGTGGAAAAGGGGGGAGAAGGGGGGAACAACCACCTCCCTTCCCTCCTCTCCCCCTGCTCCAGTGGGATCCAAGGAAACCCCCCCAGGATCACCCCCTTGTGTTTGGCCTTCCCAAAAAGTTGTGTTTGGGGTATATTTGGGGGGGCTTTTCCCCCTCCTCCTTGTTTTTATGTCCTTCGGGGCCATCTGACCCTGGATGAGTTGGAGTGGGATAATGGGATCATGGAATGATGGAATTCCAGGCAGAGGCACCTTCCGCTATCCCAGGGAGATCCAACCTGGCTTCGGACACTTCCAGGGATGGGGCAGCCACAGCTTGACCAGGTCTTTAAGGTCCCTTCCAAGCCGTTCCACGAGGATCTCAAGGTTCAATTCCTCCCCCTCAGCATCCCACCCTCGATCCCCCCACCGTCCTCCCCCAGCCCTGATGATCCCGAGGGTTCCCTTTTCCCGGCTTGGAGCAGCACGAGGACACCACCCACTCACCGGCTGAGCTCTTGGGGGGGACGTTTCTCATCCGTTTGGGGGTGATTTGGAGGGGTCTTTGGGGGGCAGTTTTTGCGGGTGGTTTTTGGGGTGGTTTCGTGGGTGATTTTTGGCGTGATTTGGGGGTATTTTATGGGCGATGTTGGGGGGTTTTGGGGTATTTTTGTTGGGTTTTTTTTGGCGTGTTTGGAGGGGGATGTTTCTGGGGCGATTTTGGGGGAAGAATTAACCCCTCCTGCATCCCTGCACAATTCTTGGCTGCCGTGCAGCCACAGGCACGGGAGGCAGAGCAGAGCCGAGCCAGGATCTGGCCCCCATTCCCCTGTGCAAGGTGGATCCAGGGCAGGAAAGCAGCTCCAAGGGCAGGATAAGAGGGAGGAAATCAACCCCCTCACCAGCCCCAAACCTCCCCCCATCGCTTGGAGCTCAAATCCAGGGCTGCGGGAAAAGGTGGGCTTGGCAACAGGGGAGGGTTGGTTTTTTTTTTTTCGTGGGATTGAGGAGCCTCGGGAGACATTTGAACACCGAAACACAACCCAACAGAGCCGGGGATGGGGATTGTGCAGCTTCTCCCCCCCTCCACCACCCCGGGGCAAAGTCACCCCGGTCCCACCCACAGCCCCTCTCTCTCCGCCCTCCCCCAAACCACTTCTGCGCCACTAAATTGTCTCTAATGAGCTCCCATTTCTTCCCCAGACGTCGTTTTCCCTCATTAAAGCCATTTGGAGACAGTTGGGGAGCTCTTTAGGCATCATCCCCACGCAAACAGCAGCCGCTGAACCCGCTGCTCGGGGCGGTGATTGCTCTGCAGTCGCTCCCTTCTTCTCGTTCTCTCTCCGGGCATTTCGGGTTTTAGGGGACACCCGATCGACCCTGGAGGCATTTCTTGCCGGTTCGCTCAGCCGGCTGCGTCCCACATTTTGAGGGGTTTGAGGATGGAAAGGGGGAGAAACTGCCGAACACCCCAAGTGGTTTTTAGCCTGGGGGCGGCCCAGGGGATGGAGCAGCTTCGGGTGCTCAGCCCAAAGCCCCACAAAGTTGGACTCACGTCACCAATATCGGGATTTTGGAGGGTCAGGGGGCAGTGCTTGTGGCTCCTTTTTGTCCCAAACACCGCCAGGTCCTGCGGGAGAAGCCAGATCCGGGTGTCCTGTGGGTCCTCTTGGTCCCCAGGGATGCGAAGCCCCGTGGGGCCACTTGGAGCAGCTGGAGGGGCTTTGAGGGCTGTTTTTAAAAAAAAAAATATCTCAGCAAAAAGACGTTCCCAGGGCCTTTTGCAGGATCAAGACACTCCGATCAGACCATCAAAGCACGTGGGTGTTGAGCTGTTTGGTATCTTAGCCTTAATCAAAGGTGACAACAGCACCCAGAGGGGAGGATTTTCAGCCACAGCATTCACTGCAAAAAACTCCCAAATTCATCCAAAACCGGAGCCGGCCAGGTTTTTATCCAGAGGCTTTGCTCGGGGTTCCAGAGTTTCACGCCAGGATCCAAACTGGATCTTTTTTGGGATATCAAACTGGGTACTTGCACTCATGGAGGCAAATGAGGAGACGTTGTGTGCGTTTCTCCTCAATCCTTGTCGCCAGGGAGGACGAGAGGGGCAAAGCACGAGTACAAGGAAGCGAAATGGCTCTGCACTGACACGAGTGGGAGCGAATGCCTCCCCAAACAATCAGCCCGTGCTGAAAACCCTGGGCCTGAACGACAGAAACGGCAAACACTGTTTGTGTGCGTGATATTGCTCCTTTCATCCCGGAAAATCTGAAAGCCCCTCAGAGCACTCGGCACAGGAATCCGTGGAGCTCCACCAGGAGGAACCTGCCAGGACCCCTGGGAACACTCAGGAACTCTCCCCGGGCTGCCGTCAGAGGGAGGGTCTGCAGGGCACGGGGTCGGGCGCCCCCAAAATGAGAGGAGGGGGCCGAGCCCAGCGGGCACTCCTGGGCTGGGGTAGACCCCCCCACACTAAAACCCTCCTTCGTGCCCCTTAAACCTTCCAGTCCTGGCCCACAGACCCCCCCCCCCGAACGGCCCCGGGGACCCGGAACGGCCCCTCCGCGGGAGCCACGTGCAATCTCCCGCCACGCCCATCGCCACGCCCCCGTGGGCGTGGCCGCGCCCCTCGCCAGCCATATATGGCGCTGATGGGCGGGGCCGAAGGGGGCCGTGCTGCATTGGCGGGGCGGGGTCCATGGGGGGCGTGGTTAGATGGGGGCGTGGTCAGAAGGGGGCGGGGCGAGAGGCGCCGGTTCCCGTCAAAAGGCGGCACCGGGAAGGGGGTGGGGGGGTGGCGGCTCCGGCAGCGAAGGTACCGGGGAGGGCACCGGGAGAGCGGGTCCGGGGCCAAGCCCAGCTCGCCGCGCCGCTCTCGGGGGCGGCCGTGGCTGGGGCGGTCACCGGGACCCCGGGGGTGACCGAGGAGGGGGGATCTGGGTGGGTGACGGGGGGTGCCGGGACCGGGAGATCCGGGTGAGATCGAAGGGGCGCGGGCACGGGACAACTCCCGGGTGCCCTCTTGGCCTTCTGCCTCCCGGCTGGAGGAGTCCCCCGGCGGTCCCGGGGGAGTGCTGAGCCTCTCCGGTGAGCTCCGTGTGCTCCGTGGCTGGCGGTCCCGCGTGGGCGCGGCGTTCACGCTGTTCCCCAGCTGGGTTTGGGGGGGGTGTCCTGTGGGTGTGATTGAGTCCCCCCCGGTGTTCTGTGTGAGGACCCGTGTGAGACCCCTTCCTACCCACTGCCTCCCCTCGGCTGGAGACCCTCGGGGCTTTCCCTGCCGAAGTGGGGGGCCCCGCGGGGATCGGGGGTGTCCCTGACCCCCTCGGCCTCCCTGTGGCTTCTGGGGGTGCCTCCTGGTTTTGGGGTGTCGGGGTCCCCACGGGGCTGTCCGGGCTCAGCTCTGGCCACCCTTTGCTGGGCCCAGAAATGAGGGATCACCCTGGAGATTTCCCCCTAAATTCTGGCTGCTTTTCCCCTTCCCGGGCTGGCTGGTGATTCCCCCTGGGGTTGGGGTGAGGGTGGGGATGAACTGGACCCAGTCACTCACCCCACGTTGGTGTGAACCCCCATTTCCCCCTCTGAGCCCCTTCCTGAGCTTCACCACGTCACGGGAAGCCACCCCCGTCCCACTCCCCACGTCCCATCCCCTTTTTGGGGGGGCTTTGAAGCCTGTGAATTCCCTGGGTGCTGTTGGGGTGTTAACTGGTGTTTTAGGGGTTTCCAGCCTGCTCTTTACCCGCTCTCTGAGTCAGAGAAGCGCCCGATTAACCATCAGCTTTCGGTGCATGTTAAAATTAACCTCCCAATTCAGTGGGTTTTTTTGAGGCAGACTTGGGGGGGTGGGGGCGCTGAGCCCCCGTGGTGGCACTAATTGCGCTCTGTTCATAATTCCCCAGCGACTTTCCATCCCTTGGAGTTGGGACTGCCTGGATCAGCGAGTTCCCAGCCCAAAAAAGACAAAGGTATGGAGGGGGGGGATGGTCTTTCCCCTACATGAGGACCTGGAAGTCCTTCCCAGGTCAGGACGAAGCCCCCCAACTTTGGGGAGTTGCTGGGGGGGCGGTGGGGGCTGGTGAAAGGCAGGTAGAGGTGACCGAGCTGCTCCTTCCTCTTGTTTCCGTCCCCCCCCCGTTTTTGGTTTTTTTTTCGCTGGAGCCCTTCAGCAGTAAAAGTTTTTCTTCCGAGTGCGGTTTTCAGGAGAAGCGGCGTTTTTGTGGCGCGTCCTCCTCCCACAGAGCCCGGGCAGTGACTCATTTTCCTCCCAGCCCCGGGTTCAAGGAGCGCCAGCCGCGGCGGGGACACGCGTGTGCGTGTCCTCTGCGGGCAGACAGACAGACGGACAGGCGGACAAACCTCTCGGTGTCCCGGTCCTCTCCCCCGCAGCCCCCTCGGGGCTTCCCCCCGCGGCGCTCGGGGCTCTGAGGGGGTCGCGGTGATGGTTGGGGGGGATTTTTTTAAGCTGCCCTCTCTGGGGGGCTGGGGGTGAAGGAAGGAAGTCGAGGCTGTAATCGCTCATTTGAATAAAACCTCCTCTGCCTTCCCCCCGAAGACGGTAAAAAACAAGAGTTAAACGAGAGCTGGGGGGGTGTTAAAACCGAATTCAGCGGGGTCTTCTTGTTGTGCTTTCGGCGGGGCCCTGGTGGGAGTGGGTTTAAAAAAGTGGAAGGGGGGGGGAAAAAAAGGTGCCAGGCCGGGGTTGGGCAGCTCCGTGTCGGCACCACACGGTGCCAACAGCCCCGAGGCCTCGGGAACCCCGAGGAAGAGGAGAGAGGAAGGCCCGGCAGGTGCGGGGAAGCGTCTGCCCCGTCTGCCCCAGAGTCTCCCGGGTCGCTCGGAGCATCTCCCGGCCCGGCTGGGGAACGGCAAAGGCACCAAAAAACCAAGGTTTTTCTCAGCGGGCAAAAAGTGTCCCTCGGATCAGGCGGGGTGTTTGTTTCCCCCCCACGCCCCACGGAGGATGAAATAACTGGATAATCCAGCCTCTTCCTCCCTTTAATGACTAACCCTGGCGAGGCTGCTGCCCCTCGGTCTCCGTGGGCAGAGGTGCCCTCAGGAGTAATTTTTAACCTCCCGCGGCCGAGCCGAAGCAGGGCCAGCCCGGCCCAAACCGTCTGTGGCTCCTGGAGGGGAAATGCTGGACTGGAGGGAGAAAAAAATCCCAGTTCAAGGGGGTCTGTCCGAGCAGGGAAGGTGGCACATCTTCACCTGCTTGTGCCAAGGCAGCTCCCTTGGCACAAGCAGGTGAAGATGTATTTCTTAATATCATTAATAAATTCTAATTTATATTTATAAATATACATGAATCTATTATATATAAATAGGTATACTTTATATTTGTAAATATATAAATATATAGTATATAGATATATAAATGCATCATATATAATTTATAAATGCACAACTGTTAATTATATTAATTGCCAGCTTAGTATAATTGATAAATTAATAGAAATTTATTTACAATATAATTAATACATTGATATAATTTTTAATTATATAATAAACCCGCTAATAGAAAATTAGTATAGATAATCCATTGATAAACATTTCTTTATTATATAAATAACACATTAATAGAAATTTGGTATCGTTAATAAACGAATACAAATTTATTTAGCATAGAATCAATAAATTAACATAAATCCGTTAAAACAATATAAATTCGTATGAATTAATAAACCAATGCGTTAATTCTGCGCATCAATAACGAGGGAACGGTTTAAACCAAGAGGTGAGGGGGGAGCAAAAGCCCAGGCAGGTGGGGAAGGTGGAGACTCCGAGGCTTTGAAAATGAAGCTTCTCGGGGGGGTGACCTGAAGAAGGAGAAGCCGTGGCCGGGGGAAGGGGCCCCCCCTAAGGCCGGGAGAGCTCCGTGTGAGCCCCCAGGGCGTTCCCGGTGCCCCTGACCGGCTTCCACCTCCACCTCCAGCTGCTGATTCAGCTGCCGCTCGGGCACAGCTCCCTTATCTGCGCTGCCGGCGCAGGTTCTGCCACTAATAAATGGAAATGGGGCGTAAAAGTGACGAAAAGCAGCGCTCGGGAACCTTTATCTGCCCGTCTGAAGCCGTTTCCTCATTGCCAGGAGTCCATGGTGCCTGCCCGGGACCTGCTGACGTGACTGCTGAGCCCTCCGGGTCACCGGGACGCCGGTGAGTGACTCTCCCGTGCTGGACTCCTGATGCCTTTCTGCCCCTTTCCTCCCGAGAAGCCTTTTTTTTTTTTTTGCTGTTCTCCCCGAGGGTTTCCACACCAGGAGCCCGTCTTCTTCTCCCGTGCCGTCGCCTCTTCGTGCTCCCACTCCCCCTCCCTGCGTGGGCCAAGAAGCCTCCCACGAGCCCAAGGAGGGGGTGGGTGATGCTTTCCCTGCCCACCCAGGCGCCTTAAACCTTAAACCTGCCCACCCAGGCCTCTTAAACCTTCCGTGCTCTCCCCCCCCAGGGCCTGACAGGGGGAGGGGTCCTCAGGAAAGCTTCCCCCCTTTGCAGCCCCCCCCCCCACGAACAGCCCCCTCCCCTTTGCAGGTGACAGACCCGGGCGGGGTCAATATTCAGACTCGCTCAGCCCTGCGGAATGTGCCGTGTCCTTGAGCTCTCGCCTGGGTGTCCCCCGGGGAGGGGGGGACGGGGGAGCACTCGCCCCCTTCCACCTGCCCCCCACCCTTTTTTTTGGGGGGGGGGGTGGGCTGGAGATTTGGGGGGGTTTTTAAGCTCAGTGTCGTTTCTCACCGGGCATTTGTTGTTGTTGTTTCCATGGCCCGGCTTGGGCTGAGTGCGAAGTTGCTGCCCCCCCCCCAGTTCCCCGACCCTGAGCTTGAATCTGTGGTTTGGGAGCTTTTCCGTGAGGAGCAGAGCCCTCCTCAGCGGAGGTTTGCCGGCGGGTTGCTTTCCCTGTTTCCTTGTGCTGTTTCCTCCTGGCACGGGCAGCTCCAAGGAGAGTCCATCCCTTCCTCAGGTTCTGCACTGCCTGCTTGGACACTCAGGGAATTCCATGGTCAGTGCTGGAGAGAGCAGGAGAAACCTGGGTTTGTGCTCTGCTGCTGCCCAGGGTGGCCTCTAGCGCTGTCCATGTTGCACGCAGAGGGCAGGGCCCAAAAATGGGCGGTTTGGCCCTGTTTGATGCTCGAACTATGAACTCTGGGGGTCTGCGCCAGGCCCTTGCACCCCCAGAGGCTCCTGTGGTGCCACAAACGCTTCCTGCTGCTTATTCCACCTGTCACAGGCGGTGGAACTTCAAACCAGTGAAGGTTGCATGACTTTGGCTGCACGAATTTAAGGGGAAGGATGGGGGGGATGATCTGAGGGATTTGGGTGCTCAAAGCCAAGGGTGATGGTGGGAGGAGGTGAACGGGCCAGAAACTCAGAGGCAGCCGAGCCAGAGCACAGAAAACACCATTTCTGTGTCTTTTTAGCCCAGGCAGAGAGCACCGTGTGCTCCGAGGGGGGAGCTGAACCGAGAGGGCTGGGGTGGGATTGCTCCAGCTCATCCCTGGCCAGGAGAGAAGCAGAATTACCCAGCAATTTCTCGGGAGAGAATGAGAGAGAGAGGAACAGCTTCAAACCCCGGGCTCACCCACTGGCTTCCTCAAGCAGCAGGAAAAGTGCCAGGGAAGGAACAGGGCAGGGCACGGCTGTGCCTCGCTGTCACGTGCCCTGCCTGGGCTCAGCTCTCCCTTTACCTTGGCAGCTTGTCCAGACAGGTGGGAGAAGCAGAGACCTGCGAGCCAGCAACTCCCTGTCACCCTCCTGGCACGGGGAACTGCCCTCCTGCCCCGGCAGAGCAGCCCAGGGGGGGCTCAGCAGGGTCTGGGTCCTTCTTTTGGGGGTCCCTGCTCTGCAGCAACAGGCCGTGGTTCTGCCCCGGAGCTTCCAGGGGAACCAGCAATTAATGGGACGGTTTAACGGCCGCTGGGATTGTTTTATCTTCCGTCTCCCTGGTGAGGGGCGACGCAGGGTTGTCCTCTTGGGTTTGGTCTGACTCCTGCTCTTTCCTTCCCCCTCCTTCTGGCTCGGGGCTCTCTGTTGATCCCCCGCCCGCCCCGCTGCACTTCTGGTTGTCCTTTAATCAGCTGATAAAGATCTGCTGGAAAATCGCTGCTGGTGGCTCTTAAGGAGACTGGAATTTGTCGGGAAAAGCAGCGAACGAGAGGGTGCCACCGCACCGAGCCGAGCCCCCGGAGCTTGTGCCCAAGGCAGGGATGGTCTCTGAGGAGCTGAGGGTTCATCTGGTCCCTGGGGGACCTTCACTTGTAGCTCCACGGGTGCAAATACTCCTGGCTCTGGGATAACCTCGGAGATGACACGACTCGGGGTGGGGGTTTTTTTTCCCCCTAAACTGGAAATATCCCACTGTGAGGCTCCTGCTCTGTCTCTTCAGTGAAAGTGGGCCCTGGATACACCGATTTTTGGGTCTGGTCTCGCCCAAAATCTGGCAGCTCCCGCGCTTCCCACTCGAACGCAGCGGTGAGACCTTCAGCCCTGTTGGGCTGGATTTTGGGAGCTGATTGGGGTGGGGTTTTTTCCCCTCAATAAGATTCTGGCAATGCCTCTTCTGGTCTGCTGTGGTGCCGAATTCCCAGGAAATCTGTCGGTGGGGAAACCTCCTGGCCTTTATCTGGGGCTTGCAACGGGGGCTGGTCAAGGCTTGTGTGTCTGTGGTGTTGGTTTAGGGTGACTAATCCGTCACCAATCCACCTCTCTCCCGTCTCTTCCTGCCGCTCCAACTGCAGCTTTCTCCACGTCAGGGTTTCCCCACCCTCATAAATAAAACGCCTTGCAACTAATTAAGAAAATAACCGAGTGGAAACACTGCGAGCGGAGCGGCCAAAGGGACGCAAGGGCCTTAAAAAAAAAAAAGGGGATTTGTCCCCTCTAGTTGAGGTGGGTTTGGGGATAGCTTGGGCAATCCTGCAGCAAACCTCTCCCCAGCAACTGAAGCCATCAGGGCTCTGTTCCTGGGAATGTCACCTGGAATCTTAGGAAACGGGTTCCTCGTGCCAAAGGCCAGCGGGGCAGGTCGGCAGCCTCAGAAGGGCCCTGTCCCCGAGCCTGTCGCTGATCTCTCCCACGTCCCTCGGGGCTCCGTGAATCCCAAGACCTTGAATCCTTGGACTCTTCCCCCCGCCGAGCTCGGCGCTGGTTCCTTGCCAAGAGAGGAGCTGGAACGTCCCGAGTCGAAAGGGGATCCACGAGGATCACCCGGGCCAGCTCTGACCCCCCAAAATCCCGCCGGTGGGTTTTCCAACCCCTCCTTGGAGCTCTGGGCAGCCTCGGGGCTGTGCCCACCGCCCTGGGGAGCCTGGTCAGTGCCCAACCACCCTCTGGGGGAAGAACCTTTCCCTCAAATCCAACCTGAACGCCCCCTGGCACAGCTTCACCTTGTTCCTGTCGCTGGCCAGCAGCAATATCAGGTAGTCCTGACATCCAAGTGCTGCTGGAGAGCCTGGCCTGGCTTAACCCCCGTGCTTTAGGCAAGGTTTAAACTCCCCTGCTCAGCCAAGCCCCAGTTCCTCTCCCAAATCAGGGCAACACCCTCAGGTTGCTCTTTCTAGGGGGAACTTCCGTAAGGTTTTGCAGCTCCATCAGCTGGAGTTTTGTCCCTCCAGCCAAAAAAAAAAAAACCAGCCCCAGGTGGGCTGGAGGTGACAAAGGAGGTGGTTTCAGTGGTCAGGTTGTCGGGGGTTGGGTGGTTTCCCCTTCTGGAGGGCGACAGAGCAAGAACCTGTTTGCAAACGTTTCGACACAGGGGAGAAGCTCCGGAGGAGTGTGGTATTTCCCACATGTAGGGACAGCTCCTTTCTGTCGGCCTTCCCCTGAATTTTTTGGAACAGGAGGGGAAAGGAACTCCTGGGGTGCCCTTACCTTGGAACTGGGAAACAGAGGCACAAAGCGTGGGAGCGATTTGGAGCCAGAGGAGGGGGCGGTGGAAATCTGGGAAGGATTCGGCTGACCCCCCAAATGTCACGGGGAGGGGGAGGGAATCCGCGGAAATAATTGCTGCTCTGGCTGGGTTGGAGCAGAGTTTTCCCTCTGCCCTGTCCTTGCAGTGCCCTGCAATTAGCTGGTGTTCCTGGGAGGGAGAACAGCCGGGACAATCAGCCCGGGGAATCGTGTTGACTAAGCTAAAAGGTGGAGTTTCCATTGGAAAAATGAGCTTGGAGCAATAAGCCCCGGTGATAAGAAGTGAAAACGGGGCAGAGGGAGGCAGCCCTTGCCTGCTGCTCGTGTCTGCAGCTAAAACTGGAGGGGTAGGAGGGACTGAGGCACCAGAGGAGTTGTCCAATCCTGCCCACGGCAGCCGGTGGGGGTTTGGTGCAGGAGCCTGTTCTGCAGGGGCTGGAAATGCCCCTGTGCCCAGCCAGCTCTGCCACCCTCCTGATCCCCGTCCTGGAGCCCTCTGGGGGCGGGCACGGCCCCTGCACGTGGAATTCCTGGTCTTTAAATCCCGGTCCCAGCTCGGTGGGCGAAGGCTGCAGCCACCGGGAGCGGGGACGGGCTGGGAAGTGAGTGTCCCCTGCATCCACGTGGGGAACAAACCAAGCAGCAGCTCCTCCTGAGGTGCCTTTGGCCACTCCAGGCTCGATTTTCATTTTCTCTGGGCTGTTGGGTTTTTTTTGCTGTTGGTAGGTCCCAGGAGCAGCTTAGCCAGTGCCTCATGGGTGAGGCTCAGTCTGAGCTGCCCCAGCCCGTGGGAAGTCATAAAACGTGGAAAAAAAACCATCTCAGGGGTAACCAGCTCTTTCTGTACTTTGTCCCTCTTTGCCTCCTGAGCTAATCAACACTCAGGGCAGGGGCAGCGCCGGCTGAGAGCACGAGCAGCGTCTCCCAGAGCAGCTCTGCAGCCTCCCCTTCCCGCTCCACGAACGTAAAATCTCGGATATGAAGGCTTAACGTCAAACATTAAGGCTGGAAAAGCCCCCCTGAGATCACCGAGTCCGGCTGTTCCCCCACCACCGGCCACGTCCCCGAGTGGCACTTCCAGGGTTGGTGGCACTTCCAGGGTTGGTGGCACTTCCAAGAGTGGTGGCACTTCCAGGGTTGGTGGCACTTCCAGGGGTGGTGGCACTTCCAGGGGTGGTGGCACTTCCAAGAGTGGTGGCACTTCCAGGGTTGGTGGCACTTCCAGGGTTGGTGGCACTTCCAGGGGTGGTGGCACTTCCAGGGGTGGTGACCCCACCCCGGGCCAGCTGTGCCGGGGCCTTGGGACCTGCTCTGGGGGTGGGAATTTGGGGTGGCCGGTGAGGTTGGTTCCCCTAAATCCGGGCAGGGCTGCCCTGGGGAGTCTGGATGGGGCTGGATCCTTCGTGGGATCGTCCTCTTCCAGCAGCCCCTTCAGCCCTGGGTCCCGGGGACATGCAGGGAGTGCAACAGCCTGTCGTGGCAGAGTGTTGAGGTCTGGCTGTAAATGCAGCTCTGCACTGAGTTAATCCAGCCTAACATCTCCCAGCTGCCTTTTCCACCCCCCCACCCCCCCACCCCAAAATCACAAACACACGTGGGCAGCTTCCGAGTGGGAGAAAGACCAGCCGGGGTTTTCGTGACCGACGTCCTCGGGATGCTCAGGAAATGAGGCACCCCCCGGCCTTCTCCAGGCATCCCTGGCTGCTTTTTTTTAGGCTGTTGTTCAGCCTTAATGCACTGGGGAAGGGTGTTGTGCGCCCGTGGCTCGTGGACCGGGACGGGGCACGGGGCCTCTTGCCTCGGTGGAAGAGGGAGTGACCGTGGAGTGACCGTGGGGTTGCAGGCAGGGATCTCTGCCAGGAGACTCCCTGGAAGAGCAGGAGCCTGTGTGTGGTTAGCTGGGGTCCCGTTTGAGGCGCAGGGGGGTGTCACCAGCATGGAACAACCCCCAGACCCCCACCAGGTGCCTGAGAGCGCTGTCCAAACGCTCCTCGGAGCTCTGGCAGCTTTGAGGCCGTGACCGCTGCCCTGGGGAGCCTGTTCGGTGCCCAGCGTGGCTGTTCTTCCCCCCTCTGGGTGAGGAACCTTTTCCTGGTATCCAACCTAACCCAGCTTCGCGCCATTTCACCCACAGGGGTGAGGAAGAGCCTTTTCGCTGAAAAGCCCCAAAACTCTGCCGGAGCCCGCGGTGACTCCACGCTGGAGGATGCTCCGTCCTTCCCAGCGCTGGTTCCTCCCCCGGTTGCCACGCTGTGGTGCCCACGGGTCCCTCACCGGCGTTGGGACTGGCTGTGTTTCAGGCTGGCTCCTTCCTCCTGGGCTGCGTTTGCTCCCCGGGGCAGGGCCGAGGGGTCTGTGGGCGCTCCTGCGATGCCGCAACCGAGACTCCCCTGGGTTGTTGCCCTTATCGGTGCCAGTGGCCTCTGCTCAGGCTGGGGTGTGCCAGCCTTGCTCATCCTGCTTGGCAGAAGGTCTGGAGACCTGCCCCGGTGTCTGCGAGCTCTTGCATCAAGCTGGTCCAGAGAGGATGTGGGTGCGTGGCTGAGCCCCGTGGGGCGGAATGAGGGCAGAGCCTGAGCCGGGCTGGGGTTGAATTTCCCCTTTCCCTCTTCCCATGGCCAGCTAAAAACAGCCCCAACCCAGCGAAGGCTCACCCAGGGAAGCTCTCCCAGCCCCCTGTCAGCGTTGCTGCCGCCTGACAAGTCGCTTTCATTTATTTGTCTGAGGGGAGTCTGACGAAGGATGCGTCGCTGCCATGCAAATCCCAGGTCACAGCAACCCACACGAGGTGCCAGCGGGGCTCACAGGTCTGGGGGAGGCTCTTGCAGTGAGGGCTCTGTCTGATTTCTGTGCTTTAAGAAGTGACAAATGTGGAGTCGGGTTGGAGGCGTTTTTCGAAAGCGGCGCCCGAGCCGCAATCTGGAAATCTGTTTACTTCGTTCCTTCCAGCCAGGGCAGCAGCGCCCGCAAATATTTTCTGCTTTTGACCTGCACACGTGAGGATTCGTTGCCTAACTGCAAAAAACGTGAGATCTTGACAGAGATCTTTTGCTCGTGGGGCAGAGAAGGGCTCGTAAAGGGCCCCGGGTGGTTTTGCTGCCTGGCAAAGGCGCCGAGGGTTTGCCCCGTCCGGCCCTCGTGTCCCTGCCGTGCCCCAGCTCCCTTGGCCCCTCTCCCAGGTCGTTGGAACAGGTTTTTCCCACCCAGGTTGGATGCAGTTTTTGCCTGGACTCCAGCCTTGGAGAGGGAGCAGCGGCACATCCAACCTGCCTCACGTGGGGGACGAGTCCCTGCCCCTTGGGATGGGGGAGGCTGGAGGTGTTTGCAGGGTCTGCAGCTCCTGCGGGGTCTCCTGGTGGCTCTGACACCTTTGGAGAGTAGTTTGGGTAAAGGAGGGACCTTAGAGACCACCCAGTCCCACCCCCCTGCCACGGGCAGGGGGCAGTTCCCACTGGAGCAGGTTGCTTCAACCTGGCCTTGAACACTTCCAGGGATGGGGCTTCCTCTGAGAAATGCCTCCCATCCCCTCACCATCCTCACAGGCAGGAATTCCTTCCCAACATCTGATCATCTGTGCGGAAACACCCAATAATCTACACAGAAACGTCTCATCGCCCTCCCCAAAGGAGTCGGGACGGGTGGAGTCGCTGCCTTGCGCTGGAAACCCAAACCCGGCTATTTGGGGACCCGTCCCTCTCTCTTCCCTTCTGGTTCCCCAGACGCTGGAGGTGACAGCGAAGGCCTCGGGGTGAGGGGAGGGGGGTTGGTGAGAGTCTCAGAGGGCTCAGAGCACACCTTGCTCTGTCTGCCCTCCTCCCGTTTGATCGTCGCTGCGGGGGATGCGGCTGCTCCTTCCTAACCGCATTTACCGGGAGCACCGGTGGCTGTCACCGGGTTCAGCGCGTCCCCGGGCCGGCTCCCCCCTCCCACCCCACCAGACATTCAGGGGAGCCCCCAGGTGCTCGATTCCTCCCGAGGAATGAGATTAGCTCCCGCTCCCCGGAGAGGGATTTGCTCTCAGAGTGATATTTGTGTCCCCTTTGCTCGTCGCAAACACACACACACCCCCCTCTCCGCTCCAGCCGCCTCCTCGCAGCCACGCTGGGGCAGACTGGGAGCGTCTGGGCTCTCTGGGGGTGGGAATTGTCACCTTTCCACGCCTGGCACGGAGCAGCCTCTCTGCCCCGTGGTCTGGGGGCGTGGAGGGTTTCACGCCTAATCAAATCCACGGGGGGAGAAAGAGGTGGCATGAGCTGACTTGCGTCAGGGAACGCAAACCTGCCGGTCCCGTGGCACCGCCAGCCCTTGCCAGGTCTTGCCCAGCTCCCAACGAAGCTGCAGCCACTGCGGGTCTTGCAGGAGGGGAAAAAAAAAAAAAAAAAAAAGCGTTTCTTCCAGCCTAGAAATGGAGGTGAAGGGCGGCTCGAGGGGATCCAGGCGCGTGGAAATCCCGTAGAGCTTCCCCTGCACGGGCAGGTGCCGGAGGTGCTGGTGGGAGCTGCCCCTTCTCTCCCAGAGAGCCGTAAATCCGCCGCCTAATAAATGTCGTGGCGAGCAGCTGAAGAACAGGGCTCCGGGGAGCTCCAGAAGGAAATGATTTAATTGTCTTTTTTTTTTTTTTTTTTTTAGCGGGGGGGGGGAAAGGGTTGCTCGCGTGCCGCGGCCGCAACTTATGAATGGGTTG
>JAWMRA010000056.1:2099409-2111361 GCA_035584735.1 Pseudotriccus pelzelni | reverse complement strand
TGGAAAACCAAAAAAAAAAAAAAAAAAAGGCGTTTTCCTCCTCCCCCTCCGCGTTTGTCGCTCTGGGATTCTGTTCTCTGCGTTTGTAATTTGCAGATGTAATTTTCTTTTTTTTGCAATTTTTTCCTTTTGCAATTTTTTCCTTTTTCCATTTTAATTTCTTTTAAAATCCTTTTTTTTTTTTTTTCCTCTTTTTAAATGTTTGGTCCTTTTTTTTTTTTTTTAGAAAAAAATTTCTCTATTTCTTTTTTTTTTTTTTTTCCTTTTCTTTTCGGTTTTTTTTTTGTTTGTTTGTTTTTTGCGCTGCGTCCGGGGCCCCGGGTGGGGAGGAATCTGTGGATGCCGGCGTGGTGATGGTTGCACCCCACCTCAAGCCGCGCTCCCCCCACGGCCGTGCCCCGCCGTGGGGCTGCAGGACCCCGCGTGTCCCCCCACCCAGCCCAGGGTGGGGGGCTCGAGGAGCGGCAGGACCGGCGGCCCCGGGCGGGCGGACGAGCCCCGGTAAGTCTGATTTTGTTAATAAACGGCTCTTGGTTGTACCCACGCTCTGGTCTCGTCTCGTCCCTCCCCGGGTGGGGGGTCCGGCCGGGGCTGCGGGGTCTCAGCACCATCTAGTGGTTGCGGGTCCCGGGCACCGGAGCCCCGAGCGCGGCCCCGGGGGGGCTCAGGGTGGGCTCCAGGGGTGCCCCGAGCCGCCGCGGTGCCCCTCTGTGTCCCCCCCTCCTTCACCCCTCGTGTCCGTGTCCCCCCCCCCGGTGTTCCCACGCGTGGCGGCGGAGGGAAGGTTCGAGAAGGTGTTTGAGCGGGGATCGATGCGGGAGCCCCGGTGCCCCCGAGTCGCTGTGGGGAGCGGGTGGTCACACCCCTCCACCCACCGGGGGTGCGGTTTTAGGGGTGGAATCGCGGGGTCCCAGACCTCGGTGTGAGGGCCCCCGGGAGCTGGTGGGGGTCCTGTCCCCCCATTTAATCTTTGTGCCAGGACAGGGGGGTTATAAATGGCTCTGGTGTTGGGCTGGGCCATCCCCGGGGTGTTGGGGGGCTCAGCCGGGCAGGGGGCTGTGCCAGGCAGGGGCTGCTACCCGCCTGCCCATCCCATTCCCCAAGGGAAGGGCTTTTACTCCAGCAGTGTGGAGCCCGGCCGAGCCCCCATTCCCTGGTGGAAACCCCCTGTGCCCCATTGCCCCACACCACTTGTTTTTTCTGCCTCGCTCCTGTTGCATTTCGGGTGAGTCACGCAATTAATCCCTGTTAATTGCCTTCCCAATATTGCTTTATGCCCTGCGTTGAAATCCCTTTGTGCCCTTTGAGCTGAAAAATAACGTGCTGAGAGCAGGGACTGCTTTTGCCGAAGGGGTTTCTATTTCCCTGCCCGTTCCTCGAGCGCGGCTGGGGGCTTGTGGTCGGCAGGAGGGCTTGGCTGGGGTCTCCTGTGGCAGTGGGAGAGGCTGGTGCTCGGAGGGCCAGTCACCCCTCAGCCAGAGGAGGGGTGGGCAGCACCATTCCAGGGTCCTCAAGGTCTGGGGAAGGCCGTTGTGGGGGGTCTGTGGCTGACCCTTGCCCTGTGTGGATGTGGCTGGGGTCTGGCTCTGCCTGCGGTGGTCCCGCTCCTTCCAGGCAGGATGTTTGCTGGAGGAGGGCCTGGGCTTTGCAGAACTGGGGGGGCTTTGCTGAGGCTGTTCGCAGGACGTTGCGGGGCAGTGGGCAGAGCAGCTCCGGTGCTGCCATCCCCTCCAGGGGCACACTGGAGGTATCCAGACCCCCGTGTCCCTCGGGAGCATCGCCGCTCCCCGGACGTGGCCCTCGCTCCTAACAGTGATGCTCCTTGCTCGGGAACCGCCCGTCCCCGGCATAAATCACAGCTCCTCGTCTGCAGCTCCAAAATGCCGGGCCTGTCGCAGGTCCCCGCGCTGGCGTTTTGCCCCACGGTGCCTCTCCCCGGCCGTGGCCTGGTTGCTGCTGCCGGTGCCGCCGGGAGCCTCGTGCCGCGGGGTGGGAGGGCGATGCTGCAGTGCCGGGACGTGCCGGAGGCGCGATGGCCCAAAACCGGCACGGCCAGCGCGGCGGCTGCGGCTCCCCGGGCTGCTGGGGCCGTGCCACGTGCCAGCCGTGGTGCAGCCTGGGCAGGGGGCGAGGGGCTGCACAGCCCCTGTGCTGCCGGAGCCCCCTCTCCCAGAGCTGGTGGGTATGTCCCTCCCCTTATGGCAAAGCCCCATCTCCCCTCTCCCCCAAACCCTCCTTGCTCCGGGATGCTTTCTGCTCCAAAACCCAGCCCTTTGCACCTTCCCTCCACCCACAGTGGGGCTGGATGCTGCTTGGATGCCTCCTGCTGTGCAGGAGGTTCCCCGAGGAATCTTTTTTCCCCTCCCTAAAGACTGCAGCAGCGGGGCCAGACCATGTAAACAGTGCGAGTATCATCTGATAGCGGTGGCACTTGGGCTGGGGCTGCTGGGGAGCGGTTGCGTTGCCAATGTATTAAATAACTGCCCATGTAATGTATGCCCAGGTTATTGCGGAATTCATTTTATAATAAGAGCACTGGGATGCACTTTATTAATCATTCTGTCTAACAACCTGCACTCCACAGTTTCGGTTTGATTTGATTCAATCCTGTCTTTCTGCAAAATATATGGCTGAGTGGGTCGGATAATGTATGGCTTAATTTAGAGTTGTATGGGTTTGAATTACCATTTTCATAATGTGCTGTGCATTAATGTGTTGCATCATTTATACAGAAAAATGTGCAAGGTTTCAAACCTCTCCAGGAGGCGAAAGTCACCTAAAGGGAACACGGAGTGACAGAAAGAAAGGCCTTTTCAAACCCAGCTGGGGCTGGGAGGACACCGGTGGGTGTCGGGCGTGGGGACAGCAGGGTTGGGGCCGTGCTGGTGGCTCCTTTCCCCGTGGCACAGCAGCACCTTCTCCAGCTCACCCCGAGCTGCCGGGGACCTCCAGCACTTGACTCGCCGGTGACCCCGGTGCCGGCGCTCGCCGCAGTCGCGCCCGCCGTCACTCACCCCCGCGCCGCGAGGAAAAAGCTCTGATTATCCAAATACAGTCATTAAAGGGGAAATGTGTTTTTAGGACTGTCAGAGTGATTAATGAGGGTTAGCAATCCTCGCAAATGCACTTGTTTAGTCTAACTTGGCAGCCTCTCCTTCCCTATTGATTTATCGTGGCAGTTGCCGGGGCCGTGGTGTGTGTGGAGGGAGCGGGGCTGTGCCCGAGCGGGCAGCGCGGCGAGGGGCCCGGCCGAGCGGCACGGCACGGCACGGCACGCTCGGCTGTGCCGGAGGCAGCCGAACAAAGGCAACATTATACCTTGTGCCGGGAAGGAATGAGTTGGACGCACACGCCGAGCCGCTCCGCGGGCCTTATAAATATCCCCGTCTGTAAAGCCCGAAGCCCAGCTGACCACAGCCCGCCCAATAAATACGTGAATGAAAGAGCCGGGCCCTATTTTTGCTTGCTGTTTTCCTTCCTCTCCTGCACACAAACCCCCGGTGTCTTCTAGGTGATGCAGAGGTGGCTGCCCACAGGCGTACAAGGCGTTTCAGAGTCCGGAGCGTCCTCGAGGGCCGGAGCAGTGCCCGCCAAGGGGTCAAGCCGGGATGCGGAGGCACAGGCAGAGCCGTGGTGGGTGGATGAGAAGTTTCTGGGCTGCATAAAGCAGCTTTTCTTTCCACGTGAGCACTGGTGGAAGCCCTGGAGAATACAGGCTCTGTGTTCGTCCTCACAGCCAGAGTGGTCTGGATGTCTCCTGACCCCCCGCCAGCGTCCCTGCACCCAGCCCGGGATCAGGGGCTTGCTTTGGGAGACACTTCGTGCTGCGTGAGCTGAGAGCGGACCCGGAGGGGCAGGCCCGTGCCCGGAGATGGCAGCGGAGTTCCTGCGCTGGAGCTGTGTGCTGGAGCCCCACGGGAAGGGAGCGGCTGGAGCAGCCACGGCGGTGGCACGGAGTGGATGGGGCAGCACCGGCACGCAGAGCTGTCCCGTGGGTCGGCACCGTGAGCGCGGCCCCACCGGAGCCCGGCACTGCCCTGGGCTGTGGTTTGCCAGCCAGCCCGAGCCCTGGGGCAGCACAAGTGGCGAGAGGCCTTGGAGGAGGCGAGTTGAGAGGAGCAAAATCTTGAGGTGCTCAGGGAACTCCCCAAGCCAGAAGAGCATGGGCAAGCGCCCGGGACACTGCGGTGGCCAGGAATGCCATGGGTAGGGGTGGACTTTGGCTCTGGGTAACGGCTGAAGAGCTGCTGCTGCCACTGCCCTGGCTGTGAATCAGTACATGGAGCAAATCCTCCAACGGCACCGGCACCCACTTCCAGCAGCACCGACGTCTTCCTCACCCCAGCAGGACACACGGCCGTGGGGAGTGCACAGCGGGACCCGTGGCCGTGGATCCCCTCTCCTGCCGTGTCTGAGCAGTGTGACAATCCCACACGGGCACGGGGCTGCTGGCAGGCGACAAACACCCCAGTCCTGAGGCTGAGCCCGGCCCCGTGTGGGGCACAGCCATTCCCTGCAGAGCACAGCCCCCCCCTGCACCGACTGACACCAGTGTGTGTGGGTGATCCTGCTCGTTCCTGCGGTTCCTGGTTAACAGTTATCCCTCTGTTTATTATCCTGGTGAATAACTGGAGAGCGGTAATTCCACGCACACAAACGGTTCGACTGAATCTCGCCGGAGAGTGCTGTGGGAGGTGCTCAGCTGACAGCTCCACGTTCAGAGAGTGTTCCTGTAGCCCGAGCCACAATAACAGGTTTACACAGACCGTGGTGCTTTATAAAGGTGTTCGTGGAAACCTCGTGGAGCGGCTTGGCCGTGGCTTCATCCCACCTTCCAGCAGGAGACGGGACAGGGGGTTGCGGCCTGAGCAAGGACAGACCCACAGGGGAGGAGCCTTTGCAGAAGGTGATGGTGGAGCACCGATGCTGTGCCGTCAGAGCTGACCCCGACGGGCTGAGCAGAGCTGGACAGGACGCTCGACACTGTGCAGGGAGCAACGTGACCTCTGCCAACACCTTGTGGTCCCAAACTCCACGGATGACCCCTCCCAGCCTGGCAAAACCCAGAAGCACACGACGGACATGCAGCACCCCCAGCATCTGGTGGCTTTGGGGGTTTTATAGACCCCTCCTGCAGTGGAGCAGGGAACCAAAATGGCCTTTTTTTTATCCCCCACATCTGCAAAGGGCGGTTCCCTGGCGACACGTGGGGCTGTGCCCACCACAGCAGCTCCTGGATATGCACCAGTGCCTCCATGAGAGAGGGAGATGCTTCTGCATCAAAGAAGAAGGACTGTTAGGAGCCTGGGGTCCCAGTGCCACCTCTCCATGAGCAGCTCCTGCAGGAGGAGCGGCTGGGGGACTCCAAGAGTGAAGGACAGGAGAGAGATGGGGACTGAGTGTTCAAGATGTTCTGGATCTTTCTTGCTGAACCCTCGCTGTCTTCTCTGCGCTCCTGCTCTGCTGGGGAGGGAGGAGACTGAGAGCAAAGCACCCAAAAGACTTACTGCATGTTTCTCTCCTGGATGAGAAGGATGGGGCTACTCATCACCCCCACCAGGATCCCCGGTCCCCTGGGTAGATCTCCCTTAAAAGTAACTCCTTGTTTCTGCTGGAGCAGGGGTTTTGTTCCTGTTCTCTTCACAGACTTGGTAACAACCGGCAGGCTGGAATGGGATGGTGGCCAGGTCCTCCTCCGAGGTGAGAAGAGCTGTGTTCTGAGGAAAACGGAAAAGGAGTCGAAAGCCCTTCGTTCCCTTTGGGGTCCCTGCAGTTTCTTGGGCTCTTGGTTGAGTTTTGTTCTGGGAACAGCTGGGACGGGGCTGGCTGCCTGCAGAGATGTGCCCCGTCCCCAGTGGCGCCTTGATAACTCCCAAACTTACCCGAATCATCTGCTCCAGCACGGCACGGGGCACAGGAGCCCTGTGGCACTGGAGGGACCCGGGCTGGCTCTGGACCACTGCGGGCCAAGAGCCAGGAGGAGCCCTGGGGCAGGCACAGGGGGGCTCCTCCCCAAGGGAGCACCCCAAGGGAGCACCAGGCTCCGGCACCAGCGTCCGGCCACCCGCTTTCGGGGTGCCCTGGCACGTGGCAGCCCCCACGCCCTCCCGGCCACCTTTTGGGGCGCTGGGGTCTGTCGGGCAGGTTTGGGGCCCGGCTCTGGGCTGTTGGGGGGGAGCGGGGGGCGAGAGGGGTGCCAGGGGTGCCCCTGCTCGTCCCTCTGCCCGTGCCCTTCTCCCGCCGCCGGGAGCGGCCCTTTCATCGTCCCGGGTGGGTACAAATGGAGCTGTCAGCCGCCGTCGGCCCCGCGATATGACAGGTTGCGGGGCCGGGGCCCCTCGAACAGAGCAGCCTTGTCTGTCAGAGCCGCCTGACACTCCCCATAATGGCCAGATGGATGAGACTCTGAAAGTAGGGCCCCGGCGCGTTTTCAACTCTATTTTGGGTGAAAACACTTCTTGAAAGATCTTGAAAGGAGCTGGCAGTTTGGTAGTTCAAATGATTAATGAGCACTGGCTCTGCCGGGTGGATTTCTCGCGCCGTGCCAGCAGCTGGGCTGCTCCAGCGGGCCAAGACACGCCGCAGCCCCCCTGAACCCCCCCAGCTCCCCACGAGCCCCCCTGGTTTTCCCGGAAATGACACCAACGCGACAGGCCCTGCATATGGAAAAAGTTAAATATAAATTACTGCTGAAAGAGGCCTCGCTGAGCGGAGTTAGTTAAAAGATGTTTATGGATTCAGAAACACGGGCCTGCATATGTATTTAGGGATGACAAATGTGATTCAATAAGTCAGGAATTTCTCCGTGGGCCGAGGCGGGACCCGCGCGGCGCGGGCGCTGCTCTGGGCTCTCCGGCTCAGCGCCATAAATCCTGCAGACAGGCTCCTTGTTCCTTCCCGGGCAGCTTGGGATTGAATTTCTTTTTTTTTTTCCCCTGGATCAGACAGAGTCGCTGCATCTCCTGCACTTGGGACATGACAGCTTTGCTCTGTGCCTGGACTGTCCACGGGTGTCCCCCGGGGCAGCTCTGGGGGGCTTGGGAAAACTCACTGGATGCTCTGTGTGGGTCACTGGGGACTGTGTCATCCGTGCCACCACCAGTGCCAGGCACATCCCTGTCCCCGGGCTCTCCCGTCCCCCCGCAGAGCCACAGACCCTGCAGGACTGTCGGTGGATGATTAATGACCAACAACTCCAGAAATGCCCCGCTTGCTAATTCGGGTGTTTGACCCAGTGTTTTTAGTGAGTTCAGCCCTAATTCTGCGGCCCCTTCCCATGGGCACCTGGGGGGGGTCTCATGGAGCCTGGGGGGCACCCACGTGTCCCCACCCGAACTGCCCCGTGTTCCTGCTGCTCCTTGGCGTCTCGTTTGGGGTGCACAACGTCAGGGACCACAACAAACTGAAGCAAGAAGCCCCTGAACTAAACTCCAGCTGCTGTGGTGGGGGCCAGGCGGGGATGCCAAGCCCGTGGCAGGGACGCTGGACCCGTTGCGGTGATTCCAGGCCCAGGGATGCCGGGTCACGGCAGGGATGCTGGATTTGGTGTGACCAGCAAACCTGCAGCCACGGGCAGTGCAGGAGCCATCCCCCTGGTCCCCCCCATCCCACAGCTCCGCGCAGGGAAGGGCCTTTCGGGGGGTCAGCGCCCGGCCAGGCCTTGGACCCGCAGCCACATTCCTTTGTCCTGATTTTATTCGTTAGCAGCGTTTGGCCTGGACACGGAGACAGCTAATGAGGGACGGAGTTTATTGCAGTTTGATTTTTCTGTTAAAACAATACAATAAAATAAATGCACTTGGAAATCTGGTCTGTGTTTGTACATAGGAGATTTATGGCTCTGGAGGCTTCCAGAGAGGCACAGCCTTTCATTCCCTTCCTTATTGGAACAGATCATGTTGCAGAGTTTAAAGGGCTCTGGAGTTGTGATTTATTTGAAGGGAGAAATGAGGGAAATCCAACTATCTGTTCCCTGGCTCAGATCATCCAGTAACTCCCGGCCAAGGGGACGGATCTGCACCTCCTCCATGGATTCTTTTTATTTTTTTCCCTCCTGTGGCTTACATTATCCCACTCTAAATATATCACCGAGCCAGGGCTGAGTCCTGACCTGGGCTTCAGCACCTCGCCGAGGCTTCCCCAGCCCTTCCCGGAATCCCACAAATAAATCTCCCTCCTGGAGCCCTGTCCGAGCTCCTCCGCTGACGGACGGGACCTGCGCGGGGCCGGCCCTGCCTCGATCCAGGGCAGAGATCAGGGCAGGGATCTTGGGTTTATCCCTGGGATCAGGGGATAACTCCATGTCACCGGTCCCTTTCCCCTCCCTCGCCACTCTCCCAGGCAGAGGAGAGCACGGCAGCTTGGATCCAGGTGAGGATTTGTGCCCGGAAGCCTTTTCCATGAATTCCCTAACCCGTCAGCCCCTGCCTTGTTTCTCTGACTCAGCAGGATGATTCTGCAGTTCCCACACCCGAGTGGGAACCAGGGGCTGCTGCAGCCGCTTCCCTCCCATTCCTGCAGAGGAAAAGTGTGTTTTTCCCTTCTCTGAGGTCTCCTGCTCCCCAGGGATGAAGCACCTGGGTGGCTGTTGTGGGGACAACCAGAGCGTCACCGCGATGGCCCCAGCCCAGCCCAGTCATCCCAGTGGTTGCCACCAGCAGGAACAAGGTGAGATCTTTCCCTGAGCCCAAACCAGCCTTTTTTGGGAAGCATTTGGCGTTTGCAGGCCGGAGCTCCCTGCGTTCTGGTGCAACTCCTGTTTCTCCCCGGCGCCAGGCACCTCTAGGACACTTGGAAATGATCAGTTTGGGTCCCACCACCACTGTCCATCCCTTGCTGTGCTGTGTTGGGACACCCACGGGAGAAGAATTCCCTTCTCTGTCGTGACCATCTCACTGTGGAACAGGGAAGGAGCCACCGAGATTTCGAGCCCAGGGGGGGACCCAACTCTGATGGCTGCTCTCCTCCTCCTGCCCCAGCATTGTCCCAGCTCCATCCCAGCTCCTCCAGCCCGCGTTTTTGGCAGGGTTTCTCTCCCCTCCTGCACACAGACGGTCTCTGTTTGCCATTAGCCTCCCCCCACTCTGCCCTAGGAGCTGATCCCAGCGCTAATTCTCACGCATGTTTCGGGTAAATCTACTTTCTTTCCCGGGCTGAATTGTGGTTTCCAAGGGCCATTAATCATTTCCCTTTAGAAAACAGCGTCGGGGGGCTGGAAACACATTGCTCCTTTATTTACTGGGGGATGACCTGGCAGGCTGGCACAGGGCCACGGGGCCGGCGCCTGCGGGACGACGTGGGGTGTGGAGTGAAGCTTCGGGGTGAGCTCCCACCAGGATCACCTCCCCTGGGGACAAACCCCCCTGGCCCTGAGGTTGGGGGTGAGCAGGAGCCAGTGGAGCAAGAGGATGGTGATGGAGAGGAAAACCTGGCAAAATGCCACAGTTTTAACCCTTTCCCAAGCGCCTCTTCCTGGAGGGGCCATTCCCCGGGAGATTTTTTGCCCCACGGTCGAGGGCAGGAATGTCTCCCTGCTCCCTGCCTGCCCCACACGGCCCTTGCAATGCCTGGGACGTGGAATCAGGACTCTCAGCTCATCGCCCATGGAGGGTTCAGGTGGGCCCTGAGGCAGCGGAACCCCCTCCTGCCCCGCTGGTGGTGGGGAAGGGGCACGGCGAGCACATGTGAGCTGTTCCCTCCTCCCCAGGTCCGGACTGTCAGGGGATGATTAATGGCCAACACCACAGAACTCCCTGGATTGCCAAGTGCCGTATTGTTAGTGCTGACACGGAACGAGCCCGGACAGACCTGAACACAATCCTGCTCCTTGATCAGCAAATAATGTTGGATGGACGGAATTTGTGAAGTGACTCCCCCACCCAGCCCCTCTCCCACCCCCTCCCTTCCAGAGCTGGGGCAGAGTGGGAAGGGGCCTGGCTGAGTGCTCTGCACCCTCCAGCTCCAGCTCCTTCCAGGGATTTCCCTTCCCGGGCTCCACTGCTCCTCTGGGGTTCAGCGAGGGAGGAGAAGCTGGGATGGGGATGGAGATGGTTTGGGATGGGAGAGGGAAGGGTGTGGGAATGGGATGGGAAAGGAGATGGAGACAGGAGTGGGGATGAGGATGGGGCAGAGATAGGGATGGGGATATGATGGAATCATGAAGTCAGGAGTGGGGATGAGGATGGGATGGAAATGGAGATGGAACAGGAGTGGGGATGGGGCAGCTCTGGTGAGGCAGAGCTTTCCACCCCACGGCTCCGGCTGCGCACAGAGGTAACCTTAAACGCCAAAGCAGGAACGGCGGGGACGGAGTTTTTCCAGCCCTATTCCCAGCTGTCAGGCCGTGATTAATGGCCAGCAGCCTCGGAATTGCCTTTATTGCCAGCCCGGCATTGTTACTTGTGACAGCTAATGAGGGCAGACAGACTTTACACAGCGCTCTGCGCCGGCCCCGACCGAGCGGCCCCGCGGGGTCCGGAGCGATGGGCAGGGGGGACCCTCCTCGAGGGGCTGCCCATGTCCCATCCCGGCTCCATCCCCCGCAGGCCTGGGACCACGGGCACCCAGACACCCTCAAATTGTCCCAATTAACTCCGCAGAGTATTTTTACAGGGATGGGGCAGGGATGAAGAAGTTTTTAAGTACCAGAGAGAAAGGGGTGCAATAAACCACTTATTCCTACAAAAAAAAAAAGATCCCGTGCTGTGAAAATCCCCGGGCCCTGTGGCACAGACGCAACTGAATGTTCCTGGCCCCGGGTCCAGCAGTAATGATTTTTTTTGGCCTTTTTTTTTTTTTTTTTAAGGATTATTACAAATAATATTTACCTTTGTGCTGGTTCACATCTTGATGCTGTTAAACACATGGCCGCAGCTGGTTTCCCGTTCAGGGGAGTGATATAGCTCCGGTGTTATGAAGCAAAACCTCTCCTGCGAGCCAGAACACCCCACATTTAAAAATCTATTACTTTTCAATATTCCATGGATGTATTTTGCTCCAGCTCACAGCAATTTCCTAGTTTACCCTTATTAAACCGAGAGGGGCTGAGTGGAGGCTCGTGATTTATGAAACACATACTAGATTCATTAAAACCTTTAAAGATTTAATACATTTTATCAAGGCCTTAAATCTGGGCAGACGCCTTTAAAAACACACCAGCTACGGGGCGTTTTTCATCCCCAGCGCCCCTTTGGAGCTTATTTAAGGGCCTTAAAAGTCGGATTGACAAAATACCGCGGGTATTCCATCCCTTATCCCTGAGCGGGCGCTGAACCTCCCGCTGCATAACCCCGGAGATCCACCAAGTGCAGAGAGCAAATTATTCCTCCTTTATTGACTTTTTTACACTTTTTTTTTTTTTTTTAAATTGGAGAGCAACCCGAACGCAGTTTATTATTTTTTTTTTTTTTCACTTTTTGAACAATTACGCGCTTTGAATTTGAACGATTTGGGGGGAAAAAAAAATTAGTTGGAACAGCAGCGGCTTCTCTGCTCGCCGTTGGGGCTGGATCTGGGGGTGCGGGGGGTGCGGGGGGTGCGGGGAGTGTCGGATTTTGGGGGGGCGCGGGGGGGCGGTCGCGACGAGCGGGCGCGGGCGGGTCTCGAACCCGCGGCCTCCGGCGCTCGCTCCGCCGCTCCTCCATCGCCCCCTGGCGGCGGCCCCGGCGGTCGCGCGGTGATGACGCCACTGGCGGCGCCGCCGGTGCCGGTGCCGGTGCCGGGCATGGCCCAGCTCGGCGCCATCGCCGCGCTCGCCCTCGGGGTCGCGGCCGCCGCGCTGCTCTCGGCCGTGCACAAGATCGACGAGGGGCACATCGGCGTCTACTACCGGTGAGGCGGCCGCTCCCCCATCCCCTCCCCCCGACCCGCTCCGCCCCGCCATCGCCGGGAGGACAGGGCTGCTCACGCTTCTCCCTCTCTCCCTCTCTCCCTCTCTCTCTCTGGCCGCCCCTC
>JAWMRA010000056.1:2079932-2099309 GCA_035584735.1 Pseudotriccus pelzelni | reverse complement strand
CATCGCCGGGAGGACCGGGCTGCTCACGCTTCTCCCTCTCTCCCTCTCCCTCTCCCTCTCTCTCTGGCCGCCCCTCCTGCCCCGTTCTCTCGCAGCGGCGGCGCGTTGCTGACCTCCACCAGCGGGCCCGGCTTCCACCTCATGCTGCCCTTCATCACGTCCTACAAGTCAGTGCAGGTGCTGCTGGGCCCGGGGGAGCCCCGGGGGTCGGGCGGGGCCCGGTACCGGGGGGAGGCGGCTCTCGGCGCGGATCCGGCTCTGTCCCGGGAGGCTCCCCCCGGGGGGAGCCCCGCGGGCGGCGGGATTTGCGCCGGGAAAAATCCCCTCTCTTTAAGCCTCTTTTCCTTCGATCCTCCCCTTCTCCAGACCACGCTGCAGACGGACGAGGTGAAGAATGTCCCGTGTGGCACCAGGTGAGATGCTCGGCTCTTCTTCCATCCTGGCTGGAAACTCTGGCTCATTCCCTTTTTTTTCGCACTGGTTACTCCAGGGCTTTAAGATTGTTCTCAGGGTCCGAATTTCTCCCCCCACCAGCCACCAAACTGGGAGGCTCTGTAAGGTGGATGAGGCCCCCCCAGGGCCGTGTCTGTGCCACTGTCCCTGGGGGCTGTGGGAGTTTTGGGGTGGGTTCTGGGGGGTGCTGGGATGCCCCACACTGGAGGGGATCTCTCCCCCCTCGAAGCCCCTCAGCCCCCAGTAAGTGGGGGTTTCTCTCTCTCTCTCTCTCTCTCGGCAGTGGGGGAGTGATGATTTATTTCGACAGGATCGAGGTGGTGAACTTCCTCATCCAGAGCGCGGGTGAGTGCCGGGTTCTGCGCCCCCTGACGCGCCCTGGGGGGGGTTTGTGCTGCCCTGAGAGGAGGTCGGGGGGTCGTGGCTGGGTTTGGGTGGGAGCCAGGTTGTACCACAGGGTAGCCCTGAGCTCCCGGGTGTCACCCCTGCCCGGCTCTCCTGGCGACGTCGTGTGTCTGTTATTTATTGCTTTTATTACCTGTGTTATCCCGGCCCCCTGAGCTTTGTGCTGCACCAGAAGCGACGGCAGTAACCCCTCAGGTGTGCAGGGGGGCAGCCAAGGGGGCTGGGGGGAGCAAAGGGTCCTCTGGAGCCCAACAGGAAGGACCCGTGCGGCCTGTTTCCCAAATCCTTGGGTTTCTAACGTCCTGGGGGTGTGCTGGAAGTGCCTGGCTCAGCGGGAGCTGCTGGGCTCCCTGTTCCATGGCACGTTCAGGACACTTCCCTGTGTGCAGGGGTCACCCAGGGGGTGTTTGCAGCCATGCAGGGAGGGCTGGGGGTGGTTCAGAGCCTTCTGTTCGCAAGAGTAGGGGGTGGATATTGGTGAAGGTGTCACAAAATGCCAGCAATAAACCAACCTGCCCTGCCCAGAGCGGCTGTGTGGGAGGGTGTCCCTGGTTTCACACCCGCTCTGGGACTGGGCCCAGGGTTTTCCCTGAGGGTGCTCAGCCTCCCTCCCCTCCTTCCCCCTCTCTCCTCTCCCAGTGTACGACATCGTGAAGAACTACACGGCTGACTATGACAAGGCTCTCATCTTCAACAAGATCCACCACGAGCTGAACCAGTTCTGCAGTGTCCACACGCTGCAGGAGGTGTACATCGAGCTGTTTGGTGAGCTGCCCCTGGCCCTTCCCGTGGGATCGCCGGTTCCGAGGGTTCCTCCACGGGCTGTTGGTGCAGCGCCCCAAAGTGCTGGGCTTTTATCCATTCAGCCCGTGTGTGCTCTGTTTGGAACCAGGGTTGTTAAGCAGCTGCCATCGTTTATCCCTGTTATCTTTTGGGAGCTGAGCGCTTCAATATGTTGTAACAATAAACTGCAGCCCCAGCCCTGCCAGCAGCAGAGGGCTTTAGGGAAGGGAGTGGGAATTCTGTGGCGTTCTCTGGGTGTGTAGCAGCTGTGATGGGTTGAATCAGTCACAGGATTCGCTAATCCGGATGGAAAAGCCAGTCTGTGGCTCTTTGCTGTTACAGAAAGTCTGAGCAAGCACTCCCTGGCCTGAGGGTTTGCTGAGCTCTGGGTCATGCCCGTGGCTGCAGTGCCCATAAACCAGGAGTGTTGGCAGGGGCCTGCTGACCTTCCCAGCGGGAACTCAGGGAGACACATGGCAGGAGAGGCTGAGGAAAAGTTGTGGGTTCTTGCTAGAACGAGTCCAGTGGCTGCCAGTGCTGAGTGTTTTGTTTCTGGCTCTGGACTGACAGGAAATCCTCCCAGCCTTTCCGCACTGGCAGTGCTGCCTGCGGGCACTGAGCTGCTGGGAATGCTCTGGGAGCCCAAGGGGACGGGGTTTGTGCCTGAGGGAACACGGGGTGTTTGCAGGCTCCTGTTCTCTGTTCAGACTGGGCTTTCCAAGGAGCCTGGCTTCCCACTTCTGCACAAGCTGCCGACCCAGGGCTGGGATCCCCCCAGTTCCTGCTGGTTCCTGGCCCGTGGAGGCTCCAGATGTCGGCAGCTGCTGGCGACAACTGCTTGAAATGGGCTCAGAGCGCCCGGTCTGCACAGGAGGAACTTGTGCAAACTCCCCTGTAGCTCTTGGGCTGGGCTGGCTGGGGCTGGCTCGGGGCTCTGCACTGGGGCACAGCCCCTTTCGGGCAGCCTCTCGTCATCCTGTGCCCCCACAGCTGCCAGCAGGTGCAGGGGACTGATAACAGCTGCTTCCAAAACTCCTGGCTGGGCTTCGTTAGGAGCCTGAGTTCCAGAGAGGAAACTGGGACCAAAGCAAACAATCCAGGAGTGTGATGTGATCCCTTCTCAAGGCTGTTACAGATTTCTTCCCTTTGCACTTCCCAGCAGGCCCCAACTGGAAGCTCTGCCCTGCTTGGAGCTTTCATCAGAGCAGGGTTTTGGGTTGTGTTTCCTTTTGAAATCCTCAGCTCCGCTGAAGTTCTGGGGCTCCTTGAGCCAAAGAGACATTAGTGATGATTTTTGCAGCCTGTTAAAGTAACTGATGCGGCCATTTCCCACTCCTGCCTTTCCATTTGCCTTGTTGTGTCGTGCTGGCACAGGTGCAGGCTGAAATCACTCAGGATTTAGCTGGACCATGTTACTTCAGGATCCAGTTGGGAAGATCGGTTTGGGGGAGGGGGTTAGAGCACAGATTCTTCATCGTAAAGATGCCGCTTCTGGCTCAGGGAGATTCCAGACTGCAGGTTACGGGAACTGGAGAGTTTCCTCTCGTGCCTGCCATGTTCCTGTGGTCTGTCCCAAGGGCTGGTGCTGGTTGAGGCTGCTGGAGATAGTGGGAGAGCTGGGAACTTGCCTCAGCCCAGCACTTCTACATCCAACTTACATTTGTAGTTTCCAGGAATAAGGAATGTGAGCCATCCCAGCTCGCTCTGGGTGCTGACAGCAAACTGCCTGGGGGATGTTTCATTACCTTTTCTTTTTCTCCCTCCATCAGATCAGATTGATGAAAACCTGAAACTGGCCTTGCAGCAAGACCTAACCACGATGGCCCCTGGATTAATTATACAGGTAATCAGGATTTGACTGAGATACTGAAAGTGAGCTCCTGAGGAGGGATAAGGGCTGAAAGGAAACAGGAAACTGAAACTTTTTTAAAATGTGCTTTACAGCACAGATCTCATTTAACTCGAGTGGGAACAGTGTCCTTCCTGTCCCCACACAGCTTTGACATGCTGGGTTTTTTCTGGTGTCACTCTGGGTGCTGGTTTGCCCAGGTTTCCACCTCCTGTCACGTCAGGAGATCCTCCAGTGCTGTTTGTGTGTGGGTTCTGGGCCTGGTGACACTCTGTGCAGCTTTGTGTGGCAGAGCACGCCCGCAGTGTCCCCCCCTGTCCCCCACAGCCCCGGGGGCCGCTCAGCTTTGGCTTGCTGGCTGCTTGCCCAAGTGTTCCTCGGTCTCTCTCTGCAGGCAGTTCGAGTTACAAAGCCAAACATCCCTGAAACAATCCGGAGGAATTACGAGCTCATGTAAGTGCCTCGGACTCCCACACCTTTGTGTTCCCCGGAGGAGCCAGCCGGGCAGATCAGCGCTGCCCTGGGCTCCTGCTGCCCTGGGGAGGGGGCTGGAGAGGGGCAGCACTGAGCACTGCAAGGGCTGGCAGGTCCCTGCTGGGGGAGGAGGGATTTCTCCACTTAGAACCCTTGAGCACAGGCATGATTTGCCCCGGGGCTCCTTCCCAGCTGGCACTGGCCCCCGTGTGGTGGGTGAGGGGCAGGTGGATGGATTTCACCACTAATCCTCTTGTTTGACTGGGATGGAGAAACTGTTGATTCAACAGGCTGAAGATTTGCAAAGCTTTGAAATAACTTTCTTTAATAGCACTTGACGTGCTGATCCCTTTTCAATGCCCCGAGCCAGCTGCCTCCTCCTGCCCTGGGTCATTCACACATGCCTGTGCTCCCTGAGCACGCTGCCAGCAGCCTGTGTAGGCCAGGATAAGACCCCTCTCATCCATTCTGCTTCCCTGGCATTCCGTGTGACCTTTTGGGATTGTGGTGAGTCCTGTGTGGAATGGCCACGGTAGGAGAGTCCCAGATCAGCCTGTGTTCTGTTGCCATAAATACAGCAGGACGTGTTGAGAGGCTTGTTCTCAGTTCCAGTGTCTGTTCCCTGACTGTGAGCAAGAGCAGGGTGTTTTATTTATGATCACACTTTTCAAACTCATTAATGTGAGTAAACCCAGGAAGGTAGAGAAGGATTTAAGCATGTAAAATGCACCCCTGGAAGGGCTCAAAACTCGTGTGGATGCGGCACTTGGGGACATGGTTTAGTGCTGGAAGGAGCGCAGTCCCCACACCAGTGAGCTCATGTTTTTAACTGGTTTCTCCTGCTCGCCAGGGAGAGTGAGAAGACAAAGCTGCTGATCGCGGCGCAGAAGCAGAAGGTGGTGGAGAAGGAGGCAGAGACAGAGAGGAAGAAAGCCCTCATCGGTCTGTGGGGCTGGGCTGGGAGGCTGGGACAGGGGGTGGGTGTGGGGACAGGCAGCAAAGAGACCCCAGACTCCAGGGAGGAATTCACCTGGTTCAGTTTGGGGTCATCTCTGACCCGAAACTCCCCCAGAGAAACTCAGGGCTTTGCACGTGGGTTCCAGCTTTGCCTTCTGAGGGCTGGAAATTCTTCCCAGCATTTATTTCCACCTGAAGTGGGTGATGAGTGAGGACTTTGCCGGGTGAGGCTGCTTCTGACACTCGGGAGATGGTGTGCTGACAGCATGGGTGTGCCCCTGTTTTGATTTCAGAGGCAGAAAAGATTGCACAAGTTGCTGAAATAACTTACGGGCAGAAAGTGATGGAAAAGGAAACGGAGAAGCGAATTTCGGAGATTGAAGGTGAGTGGGGGGTGAGCTTTCCAGGAAGTAAATCCTGGAGCAATTTACCAAGGAGCCAAGGAGTTCTTGAAGTCTGTATTGACTGTGTTCTTCGGTCCAGGCTGACATTCCCAGGGGTGGAGTTTCTGAGCAGAGGCAGGAATAGCCATGTTTCTCTCCAGACTGTGCTGCTTGAAACTCCCTCTCTTGGGTGCTCTTTCCCCCGTCCATCTGATACAACGCTTTATCAAGGACACTCCAGGGCATGGAAAGGGCTCTGCAATTCCAGCTCAGAGTGGCAAGGCCTTATTTTCCCTTCCATTCCCTATAGGGCCTGACAAGCTTTGCAGAAGCCACTGAGGAGCCAATTAAGAGTTTTACAGATCAGCAGCTTCTCGTTAAGAAGTTCTTTGCAGAAATACAATGGGGTTTATTCCTCGTAGATGTGTGTCAGCAGGTGTCAGCCCCTCAGTTCAGGGCTGTGCTGGCAGAGGATTCTTGACTCCCTCCTCCTTCCTGGTGTCTCTGACAGGGACAGACGACTCATTTTGGCCCAAAGAGAGGAAGCTGTGAGCCAAACCGTCCAGTTGTTTACTTGATTTTTTAAGTGTAGCAGCTCTCCCTGCTAGGGGAGGTTAAAAAATCAGTTTATCCAACTGTGCAGCCCCCAGATCCAGACTGGCCTGTTGCAGTCGTGTGGCTCCATGTCCTAGGAGGGATGTCAGGAGATGAGCAGGGTTACACTGACCTTTCCTTAAATGTCTCTGCTAGGAGTCAGGAATTTCGGTATCCCACAGGATCAGAGCCTCTGAGCAGAGGAAAGCTCTGCAGCAACCTGTCTGAGAGGCAGAGCCTGTAAAGGTTAAAATCCCCTGCTCTGTGTGCCAGAACCTTCATCTCCGCATCCCAGACCAAATCCCATCTGGGAATCGCATCCACAGGCACAGACCTCATCTGCAGAGAGTCTGCTGGGCTGTTCCAGGCTGTTCCTGGAGTCCTGGGCAAGGGCTGTTGGTAAATCCCACGTCTGCAGGGGAACAGTTGCTGCGTTTCAGCACGAGAGTCAGTCCTGGCTCCAGAAGAAAGAGCGAGCTCAGCCCACGTGATGGGGATAATCAAAGCCTGATGTCTGTGAAATGCTTTGAGCTCTGCAGTTGAGATGCAATTTACTCACTTAATGCTCTGGTCCTGCAGCCATTTAGCTGGAAGCTGAGCTCCCATTTTGCTGCCTCTCCCCCTTGTTGTATCCCGTGCCGTTTAGATGCGGCACTGGTCACTTTATCTTAAAGGTTTCCAGCTGCAAACGGTGCTAACGTGGCTGGAAATAAAAAAAAACGTGACTCTGAGCGTGTGTTTGCTGCCAGATGCTGCATTTCTTGCACGGGAGAAGGCGAGGGCTGACGCTGAGTGCTACACTGCTATGAAGGTGGCCGAGGCCAACAAGGTAGGTTGGTGTGGTTTCCTCCGTGGTGCCTTGGAGCAGGGCTGAGCATCAGGCTGCAGGGGAATACTCAGCACTGGAGCAGTCAGTGATTATTGTCCAAGTCAAAAAGACAAGACCATCTCCTCTGGACAGATAAATATGTCAGGATGTGTGAAATCTCTGCTCTGCCAGATGCTGAGGGGGCCTGGCTCTCTCTGTAGATGGAATATCAGTTTCAGTTGTGATGAGAAATGTGGATTATTCCAGTCTCAAGCTGGCAGGCAGTTGGAGCAGGGAGATCTCTGGGGTGACAGGCAGGGGTAGAGTAAATCACAGTTCAGGGAAAGAACAAATGGAGCTGATCTCAGACACCCTGGCAGAGCCTTGCTACTGCAAAAGAAAAAAAATAATAAATTAATTAAAAAAAAATCCAACCTGGAAACAGAAAAATTACGTGGATACAACTGCCAGGTTTGTTCCTGCCTACAGCAAGTTCCCAGGAAGCATTTCTGCTCTGTGAGGGTCAGCGAGGAGGACAGAGGGCTGGGGTGTTTGTGCACAAGTTTTGTCCCAGTTGTTCCATCCTCTGTGTTACACTGTAATTATCCTGAAAAAAATGAGCACTGCTCACCCAAACACAGCCCCTGGAAAACAGCCAAGGGGTATTTTCCTTCCCAGCAGCTCACATTGCAGGGGTTGCAGTGAGGGATGTGCTCTCGGGCATCTCCATCCCGTCTGGATTGAACACCTCCCATCTGAGGTGCTCCCATCACTTCACTTTTCAATTTGCCGTTCAGACGCTGGGATTTAGAGCTTCACTCGGCCCTGCTGACAGAGAGCCTGCCCAGGGCACTCTGTTTTCCCTGTGGAGGGGCTGGGCACTCGTGGTAGGGCCGTGGAAAGGAGGTGCCTCGTGTGCTCCTGGCAGGAGTTTGCTTTTGCCCGAATCCGGGCTGTCGTGACCCGTTTTCTCTCCGCGCAGCTCAAGTTGACTCCCGAGTACTTGCAGCTGATGAAGTACAAGGCGATCGCAGCCAACAGCAAGATCTATTTTGGCAAAGATATTCCCAATATGTTCATGGACTCTGCAGGGAGCCAGACCAAATCTGCAGAGGGACTGGCAGAAGGAATCCAAGAGGAGGATGGGGCAGGAACCAGCGAGGACACAAAACTTCTTTATGGTGTCAACTGAGAAGAAAGATTTCTATTCCTTTTATATCAAAAAAAACCCCATGAACTGGGAAGCTCGTTTTTGTTTTCCCCCTTTCCCGTGCTGAAAGAGATGAATCAGACTTAATCCTTTCAATCTTTTGTATGACAATTAGACACAAGGACTTTGGTAATTATGGGGTGGGTTTTCTGGTAACTTCTAAGCAGCCAACTCCAGGTGTGTCCTGTAGCTGCATCTCCCCTGCTCTTGGTCCCACACAGCCCCAGGAGCCTGGAGATGCTGCCTGGGCCATCAGCTGGATGGGAACTGAAATTTGAGGTTGAAGTGGTTCGTAGCAGTGGGAGGTAAAGAAATGCTGAGGGTTTGGAGGGAAGGGAATCGCTGCTACAGCTCCTTTCGTTTTTTTCTTGTTGGAAATTCCAAGTACTCTGTTTCAACCCCCTTTCCCAACAAGGTGCTAAGATTCTGTACACTACACGTGGCTGCTCCAGGCCTGAGCAGTGGCAGGTTCTGCTGAGGGACACAAGCTCAGCTGGAATCCTGCAGGTTCCCAGTCTTTTTTTTGGGGGGAGATCGAAGCCTTAGACCACACGTCACGCAGGCAGTGATCCCAAGGCCTCGTTTTCTTGATCCTAACCCTGCTTTGTTTTCCATTTGTCGTGTTTTCCTGTAGCAGTTGGGCTGCTGGGTGAGGCTGTGGGCACAGGGGCAGTGCCCTGGAGGGCAGGGCTGGATGTGATTTTCGGTGAAACCAGGCTGCAGGCGTGGAAATTGTCAGTCAGAAAAACTAGGGAGGAAGGAATCTTTGTCTCAGGGACCCTGACTTTGCAAAAAGCCTTGCTGGGGAGGAGCTGCTGGAGTGACCAGAGGGTCGTTAACAGCTCATTATCTGCTCTGCAAGAGCAACTGGACCTCGGTGTTTACAGAGTCTGACTGGAAAAAGGGCATTCGGCTGAGCTGAGATGAGCAGAACTGAGCTGTGGGTTTGGGTCCGAATAGACCTTGTGGAAGGAAGATTTCGTAGTAGCCGAGGACACAAACCGTCATCCTGAAAGGTCCCAGGGCAGAGAGAAGCAGCTCTTGTCTGAAGTGCCCAAAGTTGAATTCCCCTCTTTCTGTCAGAACAGTGCTAGAATGCACCTTCCACTTCAGAGAACTGAGGAATTCCTCACACCCCAGATGCGAGGAGGGAGCAGGGGTTTTGTTTCCCACGTGCAAAATTTGAAGTTCGGGCCTAGAGAGAACATTTTCTTTTCTCTCCCTAATCCATCTGCACTTGACAGCACAGCCTGGTGGTTAATTGCTGGTATGATTTGAGGCCAATATCCTCATCTGAGATGATGCCAGTGCTCGTCAGGGACCAGCCTGTTGCATTCTCAGGCTCAGGCCCCAAATTCCTGCTGCCCAGTAAGTACCCCTGGGCTCACCCTCCAGTGTTTAAATCCGTGTAACAAGGCATCACACTACCAGAGTTCTGATGGAGCTCAGCTGCTGGCTCCAGGGCTTTCACAGCAGTTCTCTCTTCCCCGTTGGGAGAGTGACTCTTGATACTTGAAAATGCGAAGTCGAAGTTGAGCATCGGTTTCTGCTGGAAGAAAGTCCCATCTTCTCTGTATTTCTTGGAAAATAGGACCTAAGGGAAGTCCCATCTCCAGGCCTACATCAGACCCAGAGCACTCAAACAATTGCATCCCCAGGGAGGCTGCAGTATTCCTCACTCGTAACTAGGTCTATGCAGGGAGGTTATAAACAGGGAATAGCAGAAACTTAGCAATGGGAAGGTAGTAACCCTTGAGGATGTTTGTTTGGGATTGTTCTATGTTCATGCCTGAGGTTTCCATCAGCAACTAAGACCTCCTTTTACACAAGTATTTTTCACTAATGAAAGGACCCAACTAAGCCAAAGTGGTATTATAAAGTCATTTTTTAATGTATGACTTCACAGCAAGACAATAGTTTGGGATAAAGAGCTCTTAATGATATTTTTTTTTTTTAATTAAAACCATGACTGCTAAAGTATTAATGTAATTTAGTTAAATTGTGCTAAGAGTAAAAAATCAAAAGCAAAGTTGAGTGTATCAGTCTGGACAAGCCAAAGTCCGTTGTTGCATCTTCATTCAGGTATCTTCACTCTGTAAAATGTCCTGGATTTTCCAGAGTGGATCTGTCAGTCCATGTAAACCTTTATTCCCTCTGTCTCTTTAAAGGGGCATTTTGTCCTGTTTCCATGATCTTGAAGTGAAGATCTGAATTTTAAACCCACTCTCTAACAAAGGAAACAGAGGTTTGTGGCTCTGCTGCTACCTGGGAATGGCTACGGGGAGCACGGGAATGCTCTTTGATCTTCTTATGTACTGAATTCAAAGCCTTTTTATTTTGGTATTTGCTATGACAATAAAATGGCCTTCGATTTTAATATCTTCAGTTTTCCACGTCAGGGTTTGTGGAGGAACTTCAACATGACGTTTAGGGGGAGATTTTCCAGAGGGAACATCGAGGCTGCCGCTGCTGCAGCAGGGAGATGCTGGGGGGCTGTGCTGGTTCTCCCTCTCCAGGGAGGAGGAGGAGGAGAAACAAAGTGGAGGAAGGGGCAGAAGTGTCCGTGTTCAAGGAATCCCACAATCTGTCAGCCCCTGCTTTGCTAATGGAACAAGGCTGGAGCAGCAAACACCTCGGACTCGGTGAAGTTCGCAGAAAATCCCTGTCGCGTTTTACCGGACAAAGGGCAGGAACCTTCTGGGTGTTTTTGCCCAGCTGTGTAAACAGCGAATCTGCGGGGGGGGGGGGACACGACAGTGGAGTTCTGCACATTAAGACAAATATTTGAGTTAATGCGTTCCAGCTGGCAGGCTCCCATTCTTTCCCTCGGAGCTGCTGCGGGTGAAGCCGGGCATTGTCCCTGCTCCGCGGCCGCTCTGGGCTCCGTGGCCCTGCTCCAAGTGCTCCCCACCCTAAACGGGGCCTGCAGGGTAGGCCCCTTCGCCCGCACTTGTTTTTACCCCCCTGAAATAATTGAAATTCGCCCCTCGGGGTGATAGCTCTTCATGCAGGGGGAAGAACCCAATTTTTTTGGGGTGGACACAGAGGGTGGTCAGGCACTGGAACGCAGGGCAGTGGTCACGGACCCGAGGCTGTCGGAGCTCGGAGCGTTTGGACAACGCTCTCAGCGACCGGGTGGGACTGTTGGGTGTCTGTGTAGAGCCAGCACTTGGATCCCTCATCCTTGGGGTGCCTGTGCAGGGCTGGGAGTTGGATCCATGACCCTTGGGGGTCCCTCCCAACTCACAGGCTCTCGCAGTGGCATCAGGCCCGGTCAGGGACGGGTGGGGCGGGTGGCAGCGCTCGCTGCCGCTCCCACGGCGCGGGCATGGCTTGGATTTGTCACCGATTTTTGCCAAACCCAGTGAAAGGGGGGTGGGGGGGAGCCCCGACCGCCCCATCCCCGCTGTGCCCCCCGACCCGCGGGGGCCTCCATGGCGGCCGCGACCTTCCCAACATGGCGCCACGGGGCGCTCCCATTGGCCGGTGTTGAGCGGCGGGGCGCTCCCATTGGCCGGTGTTGCGCGGCGGGGCGCTCCCATTGGCCGGTGTTGCGCGGCGGGGCGCTCCCATTGGTCGCGGCGCGGGGGCGGGGCGGAGGTGTGGCGGAAGTGGGCGCGGGGCAGGCGGGGATGTGGAGAGCGGGCATGGCCGCCGGGGACGGGCTGGGCCCGGCGCTCCGCGCCGTCACCGAGCAGCTGCAGCAGGCGGCGGCGCGGCGGCCGCAGGTGAGGGGACACCGGGGAGACACGGGGGAGGGAACGGGGGGCACCGCGGGGCGACCGCTGCCGCGGCGGGACGGCCTCTGTCACCGTAGGGACGGGCCCGCGCCGTGGGGACAGGTCACGGGTGGTCGCCATGGGGACGGAGCCGGACGGCCACCGGGAGGGGTCGTGGTGTGCGGACAGGGCCCGTGTCACCGCGGGGACATTCCTCAGGGTCACAGGGGCAGGTGCCACCGTGAGGGCAGGGCCCGTGTCACCGCGGGGACATCCCCCAGGGTCACAGGGGCAGGGCCCACCGCGGAGATGGGCACCTGAGGAGCCCCCCAGCAAACAGCACCCCACTGTCACGACAGGCCTCCCTTCCCGCTTGATCCACCCTTCACAGGCATAGGGACAAACCCCCCTCACTCCCCCCAACCCCTCCCAGGGGCTGTGGGGTGCCCCGAGCTGGGGGTCGGGGCTGGCGAGGGCAGTGGGGTGCCCTGAGCTGGGGGTCGGGGCTGGCGAGGGCAGTGGGGTGCCCTGAGCTGGGGGTCGGGGCTGGCGAGGGCAGTGGGCTGCCCCGGTTGTCCCCCGCTGAGCCCCGGTGGTCCCGCAGGGGCTCCCGGCCGTGCAGCCGCGGCTCGTGGCCGTCAGCAAGACGAAGCCGGCGGAGATGGTGATGGAGGCGTACGGGCACGGGCAGCGCAGCTTCGGGGAGAACTACGTGAGTCCGGGGGGGGGCCCGCGGGGCTGGGGAGGGGGACCGCGGGGCTGTGTAGCATCACCCCCCGGCCTCGTGTTTTTGGGGGGACGCACACCCCACAGACACTGATCTCACGTGTGCTGTGGGTTTAACGGGATTCTCCTGCATTCTCCCAGGTTCAGGAGTTGCTGGAAAAGGCATCAGACTCCAGAGTAAGTACTCAGTGCTTTTCTTCCTTGCATAGTTGTGACCTGAGAGCTGCTCAGGCCAAAGTCCTGGTTTTTGTTAGGAATTTGATCCTTGCCTTTGCAGATAAATGGTGGGTTATTCTTAGCTCTCTGCCCTGTTCCTCCTCCTGCCTTGCTGGCTCCAGAGAAGTCTGGGAATATGTGTGCTTTAGTCATGATTTGTCTGAACAGTGCTGTACCTTTTGTGCTTTCTGTAGGAGAGGCACAGTCCTTGTTTAAAAAAGATATTAATGCTCTGTTTGGGGGAAAATATAATTTTATGACTGTTGCAAAAGAGCTTTGCCTTCCTCATTCCCATGGACAGCATTCCCTGCAGCCACAGCCCCTTCCCTCCCCAGACTGTGCAATAACCTCAGCACAACCACGAGCCGAGTCAACAAATGAAGAAATTGGGTGTCTGGGGTTTGTCTGTGGGCAGACTGAGCCCGAAGTGCTGCGTGGGGGAAGAGGGAATTGTCGTTCCCACCTCACTGTTCTCTCTGCTTTCAGATCCTGTCGTCTTGTCCAGACATCAAGTGGCATTTTATTGGCCACCTGCAGAAAAACAATGTCAACAAGCTGATTGGTAAATCCTGATTGATTCTGTGTGGGCAATAGTCTCCCAGTGTTCAGATGTGTCAGGGGAGGTTTAGGCTGGATATTGGGAAAAGGTTCTCCCCCCGGAGGGGGAATCACCGACACCTCTTGAAGGTGCAAACGCTCCTGTGCCAGCGGAATTCCCTCAGCCTGTGTTTTCTCCCCAGCTGTCCCAAACCTGTTCATGTTGGAAACAGTGGATTCCGTGAAACTGGCAGACAGAGTCAACAGCTCGTGGCAGAAAAAAGGGACATCCCAGAAGCTGAAGGTCATGGTGCAAGTTAACACGAGTGGGGAGGACAGTAAGTGGCCCTTTCTGATGATGATGTGCAGCTCCTGTTCAGAGGCCCTGAACGGGACAGGCTGGTCTGTGCTCTCAGTGTTTCTCTGGCAGAGCTGGGCACGGATCTCCCTGTTTTTTCCCAGGTAAGCACGGCCTTCCCCCTGCAGACACCGCGGCTGCCGTGGAGCACGTGATCAACAAGTGCCCCAGCCTGGAATTTGTGGGGCTGATGACCATCGGCAGCATCGGGCACGACCTCAGCAAGGGCCCAAATCCTGACTTCCAGGTAAGATTTTCTAGGAGAAAATGTCACCGTGGGCTGGTCTCCTGTTCCAGTTTGTCTGTCCCAGTGACACCAGAAGGAGTCAGGCTGTAGGACTGTGGAAACACCACGCTCAGAGCAGCGCAGAGCCCTCAGCACCAGTGTCAGTGCAGGTGTGAGGCTCCTTTCTCCAGAGTGTTTCTCCCCCTCGCTCCAGATGCTGCTGTCCCTGCGGCAGGAGGTGTGTGAGAAGCTGAACCTCCCCGTGGAGAAGGTGGAGCTGAGCATGGGCATGTCCACGGACTTCCAGCACGCAGTGAGTGTGTTCCTCCTGCCGCCCTTCCCGAGGGGAGCAAGCAGACCTGCACCTCAAATTCCACGCAGACAGGCCTCTTGCATGACAGTGCTGTTCCATGAAAAACAGCTCTGCTGGTCCTGGGGTAGATTCCTGGGATCAAACCGGCCCCTGGACTGCAATGTCCTTCTGTGACATGGTGAGAATCGAGGCTGGTCACAGGGGTGGTGGCACCCCTGCCCTGACCTCCTCGTCTCTGTCTCTTCCAGATAGAGGTTGGATCCACAAACGTCAGGATTGGGAGCACAATCTTTGGAGAGCGGGATTATTCCAACAAAGCCGTCGGGGGCAAGGCCCCCGCTGGAAGTAAAGGCCAGACGGAGGCTGTGACAGTGCAGGGGCAGTAGGTGGAAAACAAAACCCCTCCAGAGGAGAGACCTCGCTGCTGGGAGACCTCACTATGCATTTTACCTCCCTCCATGTCAGCACCTGATCCTGGTGGTGAGGGGGAATTCCTCGGAACAGAGGCCAGAAAAGCCTCATAACCATCGTGATTATAGAGTTCCCCTAGAAACTGGAAATCGTTATAACCAACAAGTGATAAGGAAATTGGTGGCTGCAAGTGGCTGTGGTGTCTTGGCTCCTCAGGGTCATCCAGGACAGAGACTTTGGGGTAACTGGGTTGGACAAACAAGTGTTTGTCGGGCTGGAGTTGCTGCTGAGCGAGGTGGGTGTGACCTGCAGCAGTGCAGGTGATTGTTTTCACCGAGGACTAAATTCTTCATTAAACAAGTTGTGATCTTGCCAGAAACCCGTAAGTGTTTCCCCAGATACGAGTTTTGCAGGTGGGATGGTTATGGGGGAGCTGGGACAGGGCCATGCTGTGACACTTGGAGCGACCATGGCTGTGGGAACAGGGCGAGTGACAGGCACAGGGGGCTGTGAGGAGCTCAGCTGCCACCGTGAGTCCATGGCGTGATGTTTTGGCTGCACATCACGAATGTGGGAGTGTCTTTTGGGCTCAATTCTGTCATTTTCAGGCTGGCACTCACTTTTTTCATGGCTCCGTGTCTGCCCCAATCTGGAATGCTTTCCCCCTTCCCTTCCCTTGCCCTCCTCTGTTGTTGGGAATTATTTTCATCCTGCCTAGTACTTTTGACGCCCTTTTTTTGGTCAGAAGGGTTCTTGTGCCTGGTCCCTGCTCTGCCACCAGCTTGCTGTTGCTTTCCAAGGTGAGTCCCACCCCCTCTACACCTGTGAGAGGATAACATGCTTGGCTCAGGGCAGCAGGGAGGCTTTCTTGGGAGCAGTGCTTCAGAAAGGGAAGTATTATTGTCCCGCTGCATTCTGGGTTCCTGGAAAAAAATCCCTTGGTCACTGAGAGGGCTCTGTCTTAACATCCCAAGTGCTGGTCCAGCCTTCCGTGCTCCTGGAAGAGGGAAATGGGGCTGTCACTGCAGTAACTTTCCTTCAGGTGTGAGCAGAAGCTCCTGTTGTCCTGTGCTGTTTGGCCAGTCTCACAACCCGTGTTACAGCTAATTTTTGGGCTTTTGTGGCTGCTAAGAGGAGGAGGCCTCGGCTGCCAGCAGGAACATCCTCCCCAGGCTTTGCTCTGTGTGCGTGTGGTTAAATCTCGCTGTTGGTTTCACTCTATAAACGCTGAATGTAAATGAAGAGTCACCTCCAACACCAACCAACCTGTTGTAGCTCTGTGGATTAGAAGCAACGTGGGGTCAGAGCCGCCCTCCCTGCGCTGCGCCATGTGTGGTTTCGTAGTCTAGTAATAAAAAGTGATGAGTTTTAATACCATCTGTGCCAACTCCAAAGCTATTAAAGATGTTATTTTTATGTTCCAGCGTGGTGAATAAATGGCCTGAGCCGGTCTTGGGGCTGTTTCCCCAGCCTGGAGCTGCTGTTGGAGCTGGGAGGAGGGTGGTTGAAAGGCAGCTGAGGCAGAGCTGGCAAAGAAAGTGAAGTGATTTTTGATCCGGAGGGTCAAACCCGGGCTGGGCGGTGTCACGAGCTGTCCTCGGAGCAGCCTCTGGGTGGCGGTGCTGTCACGGGGCCGGGACAGGTCAACAGCGGGTCCCAAAATCACCTTGTTCCCACCTGATGGCCGGAGTGAGGCCCTTCCTCTTCCTCCTCCTCTCTCCTCCCGGAATTTCGGCACCGCGTCCTCACCGGGACCCTCGTGTTGGCAAATTCCTGCACAGCAAAAGCCTTTGGGGCTGCACAGCCACAGTTTATTTGGGCACAGGGCAGGGGCAGCTTACACTGGGAATTCTCTTCTGCTGTGGCTCACCTCCCCTCTGGCTTTTCCTCTCTCAGGCATTTTGTGTATCACATTTCCTGCACTGGGACTGGGCTTTAGCCAAGCTTAAAGAAGTGGGGAATGGTTTAAACTGGGAGGTGAGCGCGCTGGGGTGGCTGTGGGGCAGAACAAGCCTTGTCCTGATGTCCTTGCCATGGAACTGTGGCTCATCACTGCGGTATTTTAGGAGCAGACTGGCTCAGGAAAGCGTGTGGTCTTCTGGATTGCTGCTCAGCCTGCACGGTGCCTGCTGAAACGTTCAGCTCTGCTGGTGGCCTCCTGCACAAGGCTGTTGGCACAGCAGGGCCTCTCGCAGGCCCTGGGGCTGCTCTTTGCCCCGGGGCTCCTCTCCCCTGCACCCAGGCTGGCCTGGCCCGTGCTCCTGTGGGGAGCAGGGCTGGGTGCTGGGCTGTGCCAAGGCACTGGAGAGGAGGGACAGCAGCGAGAGCGTCCGCTCCTTCCTCTGCAGCTGCTTCTCTCGCCCGTGGAGCTTCCAGCTGACGTTTTCCTCTTGCCCGAGAGCTGTGCCGTGCTCCCCACGTGTCCGAGCTCCCCAGAGCCGGAGCAGCCCACGGGCACCTCCCATTCCTCCCCTAGGAGCCCACCTGGAGCCCGAGGCAGGAGGGTGCGGAGCTGCGGGGTCGGTGACGCCAAACACCTGTCCAGGAGCGGGCACAGACCACCCACTCCCTCCACCGAGGTCACCCCGCAGATGGGAACTGTTGGTCACTGGAGTGGAGCCAGCGGGCTGGAGATGAAAGGCTCCCCGGCCTCTTAATGAACCCGTGCGGAGCCTCAGCCCCCGCGGCCCCGGCTTTATTCCCACCCAGCAGAGCCCCCGGCAGGGCCGGGGCAGCAGCAGCGCTCGCGCTGTCACTGTCAATATTTGCCTTGGAGGGGCACATCCAGCAGACGGGGAGACTCCTCCTCCCTCGTGACTTCCAGGGGCCAGCTCTGGAGCACCGGCATGGCCCCAGGATTCCCAGCACTCCCCTGAGGTGACCCTTGTTTCCACGCTGGGGTTTGGTCCCTCTCAGAGGAGGCAAACCCCTGGATGATGCCGGACGGAGTGATTTGCTGCCGCCTCTCCTTCCCTGGCTCCTGGGGGGGATGCACTGGCCACCCATGGCCATCCTCATCCTCGGGGAAGTGCCGGTGGTGGAGCAGCAGAGATCAGGAGCTGTGGGGTCAGTTCCCCGCTGCATCCAGGGGCTGTAGGCAGGTGGGAGTGTGGGGTGGCCTGGAGCGGTTCAGATCCACGCCCAGGCAGCTCCCACTGCAGCCCTTCAAAGTGGAAAGTGTGTTTATTTCTGGGATATCGGCTTTCCGGCAGGAAGGACGGCCACTGCCAAGGTTTTTATTGGATCCCAGTGAAAGGAATTAAGAGAGTCTCATGCTTGTTGTCTTTCCCTGGGCCTGCAGTACTTAAGGAGGCTTTTTACCTTTGAGTGGGAGCGAGGGACACGGGGATTTGGCATCTGGCACCGGCACGTCTGTGGTGATGGGGTTTCAAACGGGAGGCTTTGTCTCCTGGGCCAGAGGCATCAGGAGGGGTCGGGGCTGGGAAAGCACAGACAGGGGCTTGGAAGCAGTTGAAAGAACCCAAACTCCATCAGGCTCGAAGCATGTGGGAAGTGTTGCTTGAGCTCCTCTCCTCGTAGAGAGGCTGGGGCCAGGTATTCCACACGTCCTAGTTTGGACAAAGTTCTCACTGTTCTTGCAGGGAATTTTAATGGAGGTTGAAATTCTGAAGAAGGAGGGAAGCCCACTCTTGCTGAGAGCAGGAGGCACCTCTCACCATCTGGGGGCTTTGGGAGGGTTCCACGCTGTGCTGATGCTCGCAGGATCTCGGAGCGGATACTGGACACAAGCGGTTTCCTGTTGCTCTTCCAGCTTCAGCTGCAGGATCTGGGACCAGCATCCTGCAGCCCTGAGCACGGGAGGGGGATTCCTGCAGGGAAAATTCTGCTCAGTGGAAAAAAAGGGAAAATAAAACCCAGAAAGGCAGAAAATTATGGGACACCTGATGGTCTTTCTTTATGACTAGGATGACTCCAGGGCTCTGAGGTCCCACAGCTGACACTCCAGGGCAGGGAGGGAGGGTCACAGTCCTTGTCCCTGCCTGGCTGGAGGCAGTGGGTGCCTGGGCCGGGAGCTCTGCGGGCACTTGGCTGCTTGTGGTGCCAGCCAAGAGCTCATGTGGGAACAGCCTGGAGTGTGAGCTGAGGAGAATTCCCGCTTCCCGACGCCCACTGCCACGGCGAGCTGTGTTTATTTGGAGAGAGGAGTAAATTTCTTTTCCCCTCCAGGAACGACTGGTCCTGGAGAGAAACCGCATTCCCAGCATCGCCTTGTCGTCCTTCCATGACCCTCTCCCTCCGCTCCCTGGCACGGGGTCCCGCACACTTCACTGCCGGCTTTTGATCCCTTTTGATTTGGCGCTGCAGTGAGCCGTGGCCGCGGAGAAGCCGAGCCCTGGGGGGACCGGAGGGCTGGGGGCAGGCAAGAGGCAGCGGGGACGTGGGAGGAGGGTGGAGGGAAGAGGGAAGAAAAATACTGAACTTCGTGTGAAAAGCGGTGAAGCAAACAGGGAACTGGAGGGGGAAGAGCGTTAAAGGCGGAGCGGAGGCCAGGAGGGGATGGAGCAGCGTGACCGTGGGGCGAACCGTATGAGTTGGTGCAGGGGCTTCCTCCGCGCCGCGGGGTCCCCCGGGCAGTGGGAGACCAGAGAGCCCCCCGTGCGCAGGAGCTCTGGTGGGGCCACGTGCGTGTCACCACCCTGGACGCGGTTCCCCGTGGGGGCAGCCGGAGCCCTCCAGCGGGGTGCGGGTCCGGCGCTCCTGGACGGGGGATTCCACCCCCAGCCCGCGGGGGTCCCGCTCCGCTCCGTGCGGGTCCCCCTCGCTCCCGCACGGCCTGGGGGGCCGAACCGCTGCCCTCGGCGGGGCCGGGGCGGGCCGGGGCGGGCCGGGGGAGGTGCCAGGGCCGGCGGCGGAGCGCGGCGAGCGGGGGAGGCGGTGCCGCCGGAGCCGCCCCGGGGAGCGGGGCGGCGGCGGGCGCGGAGCCGGAGCCCGTT
>JAWMRA010000056.1:1999888-2079832 GCA_035584735.1 Pseudotriccus pelzelni | reverse complement strand
CCCCCAGGTGGGGGGCCAGGCCTCTCGGCTCCCGCGGCCCGGGGCCGGGGCCATGCGGGCGGCGGCGTTGGTGCTGCTGGCGGCGGCGCTGAGCGGCCCCGGGGGCGGGGCGCGGAGCTGCCCCGCGCTCAGCCTGGGCTGCAAGTGCGCGGCCGCGCGGGCCAAGGCGGGCGGCGGCCCCGGCGCGCCCCGGAGGAGGGTGGTCTGCAGCGGCGGGGGGCTCCCCGCGCCGCCCGAGCCGCGACTGCTGCCCGACGGCACCGTCACGCTGTGAGTACCGCGAGCGGGACCGCCCCGGGCATCCCCCCCTGCCCCCCGAGGTGTCTCCCCCGGGCCTCGCCCCCGCATCCCCACGGGCATCTCCCTCTGCCCCCGCATCGCCCCGCGCCGCCCCGGCCGGGCGCTGCTGCCCCAGGGCGCCCCGAGAGGGACGGGAGCCCACGCGTGGGTGGCTCTGAGCCCGCTCCGTGCTCCACTCGGCGCGGGCGGACCCCGCATCGCCCCGGCTCTGGGAGGTGCTGGCGGGACGCGGGAGCCGGGGGTTGAAGCCCCGCGGGGTCGGGGAGCGCAGTAAGTCACTTTTTTCTCTGGATAAGCAGCTCTGCACCAGCGAAAGCGTCGCTCGGTGCTGCATAACGTGGTTTAAATCGCGTTAAAAGGAGTGTCGCGGCTGTGGACTTGCCGGGGGGACCTCGCTGTCCCGGGGCAGTGCGGGGCTGGTGTGGACGTGAGCTGGAAATCCAGGAAACGGGCTCCTTCTCCCGCTTCCCTCCGCGGCGTTTCTGAGTGCTGGGGAGGATGTTTTTGTTTGAAAGTGACTGTTCTCCCTGGAAATATTTACTGAGAAGCGACCAGGAGCGGTTAATGGGTTTGGGGTTTGTGCAAAGAGTCTAAAGCTGCTGCTTTGGTCCCTAAAGGCTCCTCTTCCTCACGCCCCCCTTGCCGGGGGTTGGGGTTCAGCCGGTGCTGGCAGCCATGCTCTGCTCGCTGCAGGGTTTATTTATAACTCCGGAGGAGATGTTTGAATTAAAATCTGGATGGGAGGCTGGGCTGGCAGCGCTGCAGCTGAGGGGAATGTCGCCTTCACCCAGGGTGTCATCCCCTCACGGTGGGCAGCCCACGCCAGTGTGCCCGTGGTCGTGGCTCCCATTTTCCTCTCCTTGGGTGGGTTTGATTGGATGCTGTGGAGGGTTGGGGGCTGCCGTGCTCCTGGTGCCGTCCATCCCCACGTGCTGGAACCCGCTGGGTCGCGTTGCCGCTGCTCCGGTTCCCTGGGTGCCACTCATTGCACGGGATCCTCGTTTTGGGGCGAGGGGACTCCGCTGACACCACCATCCCCGCGTGGGATGAGGCTGTGGAACACACCGGTGCTGCAGGGCGGTGTCACAAGCAGGGGCCGAGTGTGACAGCCCCATTAAAAGCGTAAAGTCGCGCTGGAGTAACGGCACCGAGGGGTGTCCTGAGCACCCCTGGGTGGGGGATGCTGGGTGGTGTGGACAGGTGACAGCTGGGCTCTCCGTCACACTCCTGAGCTTTGCTCTTCACGGCTTTGCTCCTACAGCCCTTCCTTGTGCGTCAGCCCCTTGCAGACACCCATGGAGGTGTTTAGTCCCTTGCCAGTTTGTATTTGGGGAAGGCAATCCGTCCCATGCCTGCTCCCGTGCCCCCTCCAGCTCCTCCCAGCCGGGCAGAGGGTTTGTGCCGCCTGTGCTGGGCTGGCTCCCTCGGAGGGGCTGGGATGACCGTGCAGAAGCATTTAGGGCATTACACGATCCCACTAAAACGTGACATGAAACCTACAGGCGTAGGCAGAAACCTACAAATATGCGGTGACCCTGGCTCTGCTCTCGCGCAGTAAACATGATTTATTCCAAACCCTTTCCAGATGGAACAATCAAAACCAGAGGCTCCGACTTTGGGAGCGTCTCCTGGAGCCACTGGGGTGCGGGCAGGGAGCGGAGGGGCCCGGGCACGTGGCGAGGGCTGCACGTGCCTTGGGGATGCCCCGCTGGGGACAGCCAAGTCTTGGATCCTGCGGGTGAGCCGGGTCTGGGCAGGGCCCCTGCGTGTGCCCTGGGGTGCTGGGTGCCAGCCGTGCCCTGCGGGGGGGCTCAGCATCGCTGTTGCCCCAGCTGCAGGAAACCTGGGGCGTGTTTGGGGCAGTAATGCTTCAAAGCAGAGCCGTGTTCCAGTCCTCAGCCAGTCCAGCCTGGAGCCAGGAGTGCATGAGTGCACGGGGGAGGCTCTTCCCAGCAGCCGCCGGCGCGGGAGGGATCTGGCCCGGCCACTGCTCCGTCTGTCTGGGCAGCGGCCGGGGACAGGGGGGTGACTGGAGGAGGTCGGGTGGCTGGAGGAGGTCTGTCGCCCTGTGGGTCCCTCCCTCGGCTTTTTCCCACACTCTCGCTTTACTTCTTTATTTATCTTTAATTATTAGGCCTGTGCTGAGGAATCTTGTTCTGCCTCCTCGGCAGCTGCTGCGCATTTACCCCCCACCCCGTGCCTGAGAAACACTCGCTGGCATCGCAGCAGGGACAGGGGACAAAGGATGGGGGGACAAAGTGCGTTCTGGGGACCTGCAGCCACCGCTGGGCTCGGCCTCGGTCCCAGCGTCCCAGACACATGTTGGTGTCTGGTGGGGAACGTCTTCCAAGCAGAGCCCTGTGTCCTTCCTCTTCCTTTGGCTCCTCACAGGGATCACCAGGAGCCAGCTCGGGGACACATGTGGGGTCTGGTGAGCGGGGTGATGCTCACAAAACCCTCCTGCAGCCCCAGCACACACTGTGTGCTCTCCGACGTCTGCCCCTGTTTATATACCCAGAGTTTAATTCCTGCCCCCAGCTCCCTGCAGGGAGGAAGGAGGGGTGTCAGCCTCGGTGTCACCCTGTTCTGACGTGGCCCTGCGGAGTTCACCCGGCTGTTTTGGCAGGGCTGGCACCGAGGCAGCCCGGGGCAATCCCCAACCCCACATCCTGCCCCTGTTGGGGCCGGGGGATTTGGGACCTCTCGGGGCCGCCCCTCCGGCGTGGCTGTGAGGTGCCGGGGCACGGCAGACGTGGATTAACAAGGCTTTAATCCCCCCCAGCTGACCCCTGTGCTAATCGCCCGGTGGAAAAAGCGCCATATCCCTAACGAGAGCTGGAGAGCCGCGGCCAGCCCCGCTGTCACACGGGCGGGAGCCCAAACCTCTTCCAGATGTGGAATCCCAGCACAGGCCTCATTTATGTGCACAGCTTGATTGCACTGAAATTACAGATTGTCTGCAGGGAATAGAGGGCTTTGACTTATGACCAATTTCCAGTTCTACTTGAACTCCCCGCTCCAAGGCCGCTTTATCCTGGGCCCTGCAGATGGTTCCTTTCTGAAACCTTCCTCAGCTTTTTATTTGTTGTTTATTGGGCTGCAGCTCCATCAGGTTTGGGTTTTTCCGGGGGCTAAGGGTCGTGGTGCTGCCCCGTGTGTTGGAGCATCCCAGCCCATGCCGGCTCTGGAGGCTTCACCCTCTCTCCGGGGCTTATTTTTCCTGTGCTAACAAAAGCCGAGGGTTGGAACAATAATTTTCACCATCCGAAATAGCCCGGCGTGACGTGAGGCTGGAGGAAACGCCCGGGCATGGGCGAGGCAGGGAACAGCCCCCGAGCACCCAAACAAGGTGGGGAGGGGGGTCCCACCAGGGCTGGGGGCTGTGGGATCCTGCAGGGTCCCCCCTGGGGTGAAAGGTCCCTCCTGGGACGTTGTGGGGTGCCCCTGGGAGCTGTGGAGTCCCTCTGGGACGCTGTGGGGTCCGTCCTGGGACGTGGGTTCCCCCCTGGGATGCTCCAGGGTCCCTCTGGGTTGCTGCAGCCCCCAGAGCCCTCCCCGCTGCCAGAGCCTTCGGCACCTCTCAGCAGCCCCGGGGCCCCTCTTTTCTCTTCCCCAAATCCCTCTGCAGAGCAGCGAGCCGTGCTCGGGGCGCAGCCTGCGCCGTATCTGCTCCCGGCATATGCTTTGAATTAACGCACTTGGAGAGCAGAGCCGGTCCCCGCCCCCACCGCGGCCCCCCCCAGGAACCTCCGCGCCGCTGCCTCCCCTGCCCGGGCTGGGGAGCCACCGTCTCCCCGCGTCCTTTTTTGGTTGGGTCCAGAGGAAGTTTATTGTTTCAGCAGCCCAGTTTCTGGAGCTGTTATTTATCCAAGTGGATTCCAGCACGCTTGAAAAAACAATCTTGGTTTTTTCGCTTTTGGCTCCTCTTTTTGAGATGAAAAAAAACAAAAAAAAAAGAGAAGAAGAAGAAGGGGTCTGTATCTCCCCGCCGGCAGCCCCGTGGGCTCCAAGCGCCCCCCCAGCCCCAGCGCAGGGGGGGTTGGAGCGTGGATGCTGTACCCCTTCCAGGGCTGGATCCCCCAGGATGGGAGGATGCTCCTCGGGGCTCTTCCCGCCGTCCCCACCACGCATCCCCCATCGTTTCCGTTTGACTCCACGCTCTGGTCCTTAATCCCCGCATTGTCCAGAGGGACTTTTCCAGCCACCGCTCAATTAGCCGATTATTGTCCCCGTGGCGGGGCTGTCCCCGACGGGAGCCCCCCGCCCGCCCACGCTCCGCAGGGCCGGAGGGTCTCAGGGCCCTGGGCAGGATGAAGGCACTGTTTTGGGTGGGAGAGGCATGAGGATGGTCGGGCACTGAGGGCTGGGGGGGTCCCCTGCCCTTCCCACCCGGCACATCGCTCCGAGCCCGGGCTGGGGGTTCCTCTTGCTGAGCTGAGGGGTCCCAGCCTGGGCTGGAGCCAAGGGGCTGCTCTGGGGGCCACAGCTGTGCTTCCATGGCCTGCCAGGCCTGCAGATGGATGGGATGTGAGGGCACCACGTCCCCTCTGCACCCCAGACCTTGGCAAGCATCTGTGAGCCATTACAGCCCGTGCCCGGTGCTCCCAGCCCACCGACAGCAGCTCAGACACGGCGAGCACAGCAGGGTTGGCATCCAGCCCCCCATCCCTTTTCCCCCTCAGGTGATCCCTCCTCCCCGGGGCAGCTCCTGGGATTTGAAATCCAGCTCAAGGGGTCTGGTTTCGTCCCTGTGTGCCAAGGGCTGGGTCCCTGTGTGGGGTCCCCAGTGTGGCTCAGGGGCCACTGGCCTGTGACCCCTGTGTGCTGGGCCAGGGTGGCCTGGCAGACACACTGACCCCATAGTATTTTGGGGTTTCTCAGTTAATCTTCTCCTGTGAGGGGACAGTGGTGAGGGCCTGCACAGGGCTCTGCTGCCTGCAGACACGCGGGAACGGAAAGTTCCGTGGAGCCTGATGAGAACTTCCTGGGGAAAAAAACCAAACAACAAAAAAAAAACCCCAAAAATGAACAGAAAACAATTGGGAACATAATATCCATGAAACCAGAGAAAACAAAACAAACCCGTGTTGGAGGATGTGGCTTGTGTAGGGGAGTGAGAACCGGCTGGCTTCTGTGGGATGGGGAAGAGAAGAGCCAGGATCCCGACCCAGGAAGAGTTTTACCAGGAAAGAAAAGGTTTGGGCAAACTGCTGCTATTGGCATGGGTTTTTTTGTGCCAGACCCTCGTTTTGGGCAAGGATCTCTTCTCTTTGGGGAGGCGCAGGCAGCGCCTGGAGCTCGGGGTGTCCCACACTGTACCGGTTCTGGAGGGGCTCCAGGGGTGGCTTTTGCCGATGCAGCCCCCAGGGAGAGCATCCCTGGCTGCGGATCACAGGTGCGGCTGATCCCCTTGGATCGAGGGAGCGTTGCCTTTTAAGGCGGGAGTCGTGGAATGGCAGAGGCGCAGATGGTCCCCGGGGCTCTGAGAACAGAGAGAGTGTCCCCAGGGCTCATCCTGGAGCTGCATTCCCAGGGGGGCTACATTGCAGGTGGGGTGCAGCTCCCCGGTGCTCCGGCCCTCGTGGCTCTGCCCATCACACTGGGCCATGGCCGTGGCTGTGTCCCCCTTGCACAGCCAGCGCTTTGGGTTGTGAAATCTCCTGCCGCTGGAATGAAAACCTCCTGGAGCCGCTGGGGCCTTGAGCAACAGCCCCCGCCGACACCGTGACGGGGAATTGCAGCACACTGAAGGGATGTCGCTGCCCAGAGCTGGGGCTTTGCTGGGAGTCGTGGTGCTCTGGAGACATCCCTGCTGCCCCCTGCTCTGGGAAGGGTCCTGGGCTGAGCCGGCACCGTGCTGGCTGCTGGGGCGAGCCGAGCCCTGGCAAAGCGGGGTCCCGGCAGGGAGGACAGGGTCAGACACGGCCTCAGCTCCTGCCGCCGGCGTGTGGAAGCAATTTGCGGCCGTCGGGGCTGCCGGACGCTTCCGCTCCCCGCCGGCCGGGGCGAGGGTCCCGCGGACGCGCCGGTGCCCGGTGGCGGCTCCTCATTAGCACAGGATGCGGGGGCCGCGCTGCCGGACCCCGGCCCTTCCCTCCCAGCCAGCCCGGGGGGGGTTGGCAGCCCCCTCCCGAGCCGGGTCTGGTCGTGCCCGTGAGCCGAGCGTGGCTGCGCGTCCGGGCGGGACGGGCTCGCAGCACACAGCCCCCATTCAGCCCGGCCGTCGGGCCCGCCGTGTGTAAACAGCCCCGGCCCGGCCCTCAATGAGCCCTTTTTTCCCCCGCGCCTCCCCCCGGCCGAGGCTCCCGAGTGCCCTCCCGGCCCCGGCCGCCGCCTGCCCCGGCTCTGCCTCCGGGTCACATTTGCCGGCGCTGGCGTCGCCGGTGCCCACGCGGCTGCCCGGGAGGCACCGCCGGTCCCCGAGAGCCGCGTCTGGCTCTGCTAATTGCAGCTTTAATGAGGTCCTGGCTTAATCGTCGGGTGCTGGTGCCCTCCGTCCGCTCCCGTCTCCCCACAAGGGCCCCTTTGGCCAGCAAAGCTGTTTATTTTGGAATAGGATCTCAGGGCTGGGAGGCTCCTGGGGTGGCCTCGAAGCTGTGACCAGCAGGAGCTGGGGGGTCCCCTCCTGGCTGCAGGTCCTCGGGGTGCCCTCGGTGCTGGGGTGGGGGTCGTCGCCCACTCGTGTAGCTCCCAGGTGATGCCCCAAGAGCCGGCACGGGGACCACATGGTGTTCCATGGCATGAGGACCACGCAGAGCATCCCATGGTCCCACCTGGCCATCCAAGCCTGTCCCTGAGAGTTCACCTTGTTCCAGTGGCACAGCTGGGGCTGTGGCTTCTCACAGGGGGGGTCTGGCTGTTCCCACTCCCCTCCAGCCCCCAGGTCACCAAGGCACGGCCGGGAGTCCACAGCAGGTCAGGTAACGAGGCTGCCTCTCTCCCTTTGCTCTTCCCACAGGCTGCTGAGCAACAACAAGATCACGGTGCTGGAGAACGGCTCTTTCTTCGGGCTGCGGGCTCTGGAGAAGCTGTGAGTGCCCAGCGGGCAGGAGGGTGGGGGGCAGCGAGGGGCAGGCAGGGCTCCCACGGGGTGTGAATGGAGTGGGTGCCAGCATCACCACCCACATTCCGCTCCCGGTGTCACTCCTGGGAGCTGCGGCAGGACCTGCACTGGGGCACAGAATTTGCACCCACGGGCATCGCAGGGACCCCGGGAGCTGTGGCAGGGCAGGAGGGACCGGGGGAGGCCGCGCTCCGTGAGGGCCGGTATGAAAAGCGACATTGTCCCCCCGAACAAAGTCAACTTTCTTATCTCTCCATGAAAGGCATCTCTATGGAGGGAGCTGCGAGGAGGGGAGATTTATGGCCCCCATATGGGTTTGATCTGTAGGTATGCAGGCGCGGGGACCGGCACTGAGGGCGTTTTGTTCCCCGCCAAGGTCTCGCGCATTCCTGCGCCCCGTGGGCTCCCGCGGGAATCCCCATGGGACTGGTTTTGGGGTGAGCGGGAAGCAGTCACCTTGGGGGAACCATCCCCCACGGCCGAGTCCTCCCCAGCGTGGGTCCAGGCCTGGGGTCAGTTCCTGCCCCTGGCACCGAGCTCTCATGAGTGCTGGGGAGCAGTGAGGCCGCTTCTGGGGAGGACCCCGGCTCTGCAGCCCCCGGGGTGTCCGGGATCCCCGTAAAGGTCTCTGTGCCCTGGGAGAGCAGCCACCCCAGGTCACCTGCTGCTCACCACGGGGTCGGAGGGGTCCAGGGAGGGTGGGCAGCACTCCCTCACCCCGGGTCGGCCACATCTCCCTATGCAGCGCCTGATTGACCTCGACAGGAGCCATAATTGTTTTCATCAGGTTGGTTTGGGGCCACAGCGCAGACGTGCCCCATGGGGAGTCCGGCTGGTGTGACGGGGGCGCAGTGGGGGCTCCAGGACTCCTTGCTTCTCATCTTGGGGTTTGCAGGGCCCCTGCTCACTCTGGGTACCCACTGTGGGCGCTTCAGTCCCAGCGTGATGGGGAGAACCAATTCCTGGGGCCTCAGCGGTGCCCCCATGGACCACTGCCCCTCCAGGCTTGGCACCTCCGGTGATTTGTAGCGGAGTAATGAGATTAATGAGTCTGAGCAGGGCCGGTATGTGGCGGCGGCCGCGCGCCCTCATTAGCACAGCCCCACTTGGGAATGGCCCCGGGGGGCTGCGAGGGGGCTCAGCGGGCGACAGAAGGGACAGGGAGAGACTCTGTCCCTTCATCTGTCCCTGTCTGAGCCGGGCTGAGGCAGGTGCTCAGGTCTCCCTTGGTGTGTGCAGGCGGGTGTTTGTAGGGTGACTGTTGTTGCTGCGGCGGGTGGTGGCGGTACAGGTGAGTGGAGCTGTTCCTTCAGCACCAGCGCTCACCTGTGCACACCTGCCCGCACACCTGCCTGCGCTGCTGGCCGTGGGAGCTCCCGGGACGTGCATTTGCTCCTCGGGAACACCCGGGAAGGCAGGCATGTGCAGAGCCGTTGCATCAGCCGAGCGGGGCCGGGATGACGCCGGCTGCGTTTCCTCTCCCTGCAGGGCCCCTCGTGTCTCTCTGGCTGGACTCCCACCCCCCTGCACCCTGGCTCTGCTGGAAGGGGTTGCGCTGCTCCTCATCCCAGGCACTGGCTCTCGGCCCTGCAGTGGGGCTGTGGTTGATGGGGTGTCCCCAGGGCCGCAGGCGGAGCAGCGGGTGACCCAGCGCCGAGCTCCGTGGAGACTGCTATAAATAAACACAGATCCATATGGATCCCATTTCCTCTCCCAGCCAGCGCCGGTGCTCGGCAGGAGTTGTCTCAGGTCCCAGGGGCTGGAAGGAGCGGCTGATGCCACCGGTGCTCCCAGCCCTGCTGGCAGCCTGGACAGCCCCTGATTAGATACGTGCCTGCAATCAGGCTAATCACCCCAAATGAGCTTCCCGAGGGCCACAGAGCCCGTCCAGTGCCGTGCTCTTATCCCACACAGGGGAGATAACCCACCGGGATACAGCTGTCCTGGGAGCAATGTGGGGCCAATGTGCAGGGGCACATGATGCTCCGTGGTGCACTCGGAGTGTGCCGAGGGGCTGGCATCCCCCTGGGAGCAGCAAGGAGCCTCGTGCCTTCCCTGTGCCCTTCAGAGAGATAACGAGAGGGAAATGGGACAGAAAACTGCTAATAAGACTCTTGTAGGGTGTTCGCAGCGCTGGAGGGGTTGAGGAAGAAGATGGGGGCTTGGAGTGGATCAGGTGCACTCGTGCCCTGCGTTGTGTCTCCTGGGGACAGGGCTCCCCGTGTCACACCCTGAGGTCTGTGTCTGTCTCCCCACAGGGACCTGAAGAACAACCTGATCAGCACAGTCCAGCCGGGTGCCTTCCTCAGCCTCGCCGAACTGAAGAGGCTGTAAGTGGCAGCAGAACCCCCCAAGAGCATGTGGGGCTGGCCCTGGGGACAGCGGGGTGTCCCCAGCACTGACGGTCCCTCCACTCGCCTTGCAGGGATCTCTCCAACAACCGCATCGGCTGCTTGAGCGCCAGCGTCTTCCAGGGGCTCCCCAACCTCCTCCGGCTGTAAGTAGCTCCCTGGGGACATCCTGGCCAGCCCTCCCCGCTGGCTCCTGAGAGAGGGGCAGTGTGCGGGCACAGCGAGGGGGCAGGGAGGTGTCCCCCCTCCCAGGAGGTCCCCAGTCCCCTACATGCCACCTTTCTCTCCTGTCCCACAGGAACATGTCCGGGAACATCTTCTCCAGCCTCCCGCCCAGCGTCTTCGACGAGCTCCCCTCCCTGAAAGTCGTGTGAGTTTGCGCCCCAGGATTTCGGCACCAAGGGGGGACCCTGCCCGGGGTCTCGGGGCCGGCGGGTGACCCCGCGACGTCGTCCCTTGCAGGGACTTCGCCACCGAGTACCTGACGTGCGACTGCAACCTGCGCTGGGTGCTGCCCTGGGCCCGCAACCGCTCGGCGCAGATCTCGGAGCGGACGGCGTGCGCGTTCCCCCGGCAGCTGCGCGGCGTGGCCCTGCGCGGGGCACGGGACGGGCAGCTCCGCTGCGGTGAGCCGGGGCCGGGGCGGGGGCGGCGGCGGCGGCGGCGGCGCGGGCTCACCTGTGTCCCCCGCAGCGGGCGCCCCGGAGCTGCACACCCACCACCTCATCCCGTCGCTGCGCCAGGTGGTTTTCCAGGGCGACCGGCTGCCCTTCCAGTGCACGGCCACGTACCTGGACAACAGCACCCAGATCCGGTGGTTCCACAACCACGAGCCCGTGGAGGAGGACGAGCGGACGGGCGTCATCGTGGAGGAGAGTCTCATCCATGACTGCACCTTCATCACCAGGTCAGGGGTGGGGACCGGGATGGGGATGGGGATGGGGATGGAGATGAGCTGGGGGTGGCAGTACAGACCACATGGGGATGGGGACAGACACTCGTGGCTGCAGGACTCTCAGGTTTGCACGTACCGAGTGCCACGGGAGGGCTGCCAAGTGCGGGCACCTCCTGTGCTTCATGGTGTGTGTCCTCGAGCCCCCAGGCCTGGGGGACCACTGCTGCAGGCTCACTGTGGGGCAGCCCCGCCGTGCCAGCCCGTCCCCTCTGCCCGCAGCGAGCTCATCCTCTCCAACATCCACGTCTCCGCCAACGGCGAGTGGGAATGCGCTGTCTCCACCTCGCAGGGCAACGTCAGCAAGAAGGTGGAGATCGTGGTGCTGGAGACCTCCGCGTCCTACTGCCCTGCCGAGCGGGTCACCAACAACCGCGGGGACTTCAGGTGGGGACGCGCGTGGTTTGCGCCACGTGGAGCATGGGCGGGCGGGGGGCTCGCCTCGCCTCGCCTCGCCTCGCCGCAGGTGACCAGCCGTCTGGTAGCGATTAGCGGCCGTGGGGAGCGCGCGCGCTTTTGAAGGGCTTCCCGTGCCGGCGGCGCAGCCTGGCTCCGGCAGCAGAGGTGTTGGAATTTCTCTGGCACGAGACGAAAGGCTCCGGGCGCCCGCTGTAACCCCGGCGGGGCCCTTACGGGATATAAATTACTGGCACAGCCAATGTGGCTCAAATTAGCGGTGCCCCCTCCGCCCCCGCTGCCTCCCCCTGCGCCGCCAGGGCCGAGCGGGACAGGGGATTGGAGAGGGTGGGGGATTTTTGGGGAGCATCACCCCTAGCCCCCCCAGAGCCCAGGAGAGGTGGGGGCTCGGTGGAGGATGTCGGGGGCTGCGGTGCTCGCGAGCGGTGCTGGGCAGGGTGTGCGCGGGGGGCGATGCTGGTGGCGGGTGCCCCGCGGTCACCGCGTGCGGGTGCCCCGCAGGTGGCCCCGCACCCTGGCGGGTATCACGGCCTACCAGCCCTGCCTGCAGCACCCGTTCGCCGCGGGGCCGGCGGGCGCGGGCGCGGCGGGCGAGAAGCAGGCGTGGCGGCGCTGCGACCGCGCCGGGCGCTGGGAGGACGGCGACTACTCCCGCTGCCTCTACACCAACGACATCACCCGCGTGCTCTACACCTTCGTGCTGGTGAGCGGGGGGCGCCGGGGGGGGCCTGGCCGGGCTGGGGCAGGGGGCGGCACAGCCGGTGACTGTGCCCCCACCATGGCCGTGCTGCGCCGCAGATGCCCATCAACGCCTCCAACGCCCTGACCCTGGCGCACCAGCTCCGCGTCTACACGGCCGAGGCGGCCAACTTCTCGGACATGGTTGATGTCCTCTACGTGGCCCAGATGATAGAGAAGTTTATCGGCTACGTGGACCAGATCAAGCAGGTAACGAGTGCTGCGGGTCTCCCCTGCTTGCCCCGGCGCTGCCCGGTGGTTTTGGGGTGGAAAAAGCGCGAACTGGGGCTTTTCCCCGGGGGACGGCGGCAGCTCTTTGCGGAGCCACTCACTGTCCCTGCAGCTGACGGACGTGATCGTGGAGATGGCCAGCAACATCATGCTGGTGGACGACCACATCCTGTGGATGTCGCAGAAGGAGGAGAAGGCCTGCACCAGCATCGTCCGCTCCCTGGAGAGGATCGCGGCCCACACGCTGGGCAGCAACTCCCAGCACATGGCAGTGGTGAGTCGGGGCTGGAGACGGAGAACTTGGCTGGCTGGTGTCAGGTCTCTGCCTGTGCCAGGGGTCTCTCTGGCCACGCCAGGGCCAGTGACCACCCCACGGCGCTGTGCCTGGCAGAACTCCCGCAACATCGCCTTCGAGGCGTACGTGGTGAAGCCCGAGAGCTACGTGGGGCTGAGCTGTGTGGCGTTCCAGCGGCGGGACGGGGCTGCACCGGGACGTGCCCCCCCGGCCGAGCGGGGGGCCGAGCCCGTGCCCGACCAGCAGCTCAGGCTGCGCTGCACCACGGGGCGCCCCAACGTCTCCCTGACCAGCTTCCACATCAAGGTACGGCTATGCCGAGGGCTGGGGGGGGCCGGGGGTCGGCCCCTGCTCACCGGTGACCCTGTCCCCGCAGAACAGCATCGCCCTGGCCTCCATCCAGCTGCCTCCCAGCCTGTTTGCCAGCCCGGTCCCGGCTGCGCCAGGGACTGACTGCAAGCTCCAGCTGCTGGTCTTCCGCAACGGGAAACTCTTCTGCAGCACCGGGAACTCCTCCCGGCTGGCCGACGACGGCAAACGCCGCAGCGTGGCCACCCCGGTCATCTACGCAGGGACCTGTAAGGGCGGCGTGGTGGGGGGCTTGGGCTGCCCTGGGCGTGCTTTCCTTGGGGGATGGAGCTCCATGGGGCTGCTTGGGACGTTGATGGGGTGTTCCTGCAGTGCAGAGCCACCCCTGGGGTTCTCATGGAGAGGTGGGATGTGTGAGGGAGGGTCCCCCCGTGTCCAGGCGCTCTGGGGGTGCAGGTGGAGGGGTGTCACTTGTCCTGCTGACCGTGTTTCTCTGTTTCTGCAGATGGCTGCGGAGTGGGAAACCTCTCGGAGCCGGTGGCCGTGTCACTGCGGCACCCCGGGGAGGGCGCGGACCCCGTGGCCGCGTACTGGAACTTCGAGGTGCTGGGGGGCATGGGGGGCTGGAGCGCCGAGGGGTGCCAGCTGGCTGCCCGTGAGCCCAACGTCACCTCCCTGCACTGCCGGCACCTCAGCAACGTGGCCGTGCTCATGGTGGGTGTGGGAGCCTTGCCGGGGCAGGGTGTGGAGCCTGAGGGCCGCAGCGGGGGCAGTGGGGGGGGGGAACAGGGGGCAGGGGTGGTGACGTGGGGTGTGATGGGCCGTGCCGTGCCGTGCAGGAGCTGAGCGGGTTCCCCAGCGAGGCGCGAGGCGCCGTGGAGGTGCTGCACCCGGCCATGTACACCTGCACCGCCGTGCTGCTGCTCTGCCTCTTCACCACCATCATCACCTACATCGTCCACCACGGGTGAGGCAGCGCCTTGGTGCCTGCGGAGGTGGCTGGGGGGCTGTGCCGGGGTGGGTGTCTCCGTGGCAACTGGAGGGGCCCCTGGGTCCTGGTCCTTTGCCCACGTGCACGCGTGTACCCATATGGCTTCTGCACCAGCCGCGCTCCATGGCCAGGGACAGGCTGTTGGCCTGGGCCTCTGGATGCAGGATCTGTGCCGGCAGGAGCTGTGGCTCTCTCAGGGCCGGGCAGGAGCTCACAGGTACCGGCCGTGCCTCTGCCTCTTCCAGCACCATCCTCATCCCGCGGAAGGGCTGGCACATGCTGCTCAACCTCTGCTTCCACATCGCCATGACGGCCGCCGTCTTCGCGGGAGGGATCACCCTCACCGGGTACCGGATCGTGTGCCAGGCGGTGGGTACCGGCCGAGGGACCAGAGCCCAGCGCTGTGGGCTTCTGCAGGGCGGTGACCCGGGGGGGCACAGCCATGTCAGCAGCACCCCCTCCCCAGCCGTGGCCTCTTCCCACAGGTCGGCATCATCTTGCACTATTCCTCCCTCTCCACCCTGCTCTGGATGGCGGTGAAGGCGCGAGTGCTCTACAAGGAGGTGACCTGGAAGGCACCGCGGCAGCCGGACGGGGACACGTCCCAGCCAGCCCCCAGACCCATGCTGAGGTACAGACCCCCCTTCCCCTCGCCCTGGCCTGGGGGGGAGCTGCAGGAGCATCTCCTGCCACACGTCCAGGGGCTGGGGCAGGACTTGCTCTGCTGGGCGAGCCGATCCTGTGCTCTCCTGAGGGCTGCAGGGCTGCAGTGACGCTGTCCCTCCCTGTGCAGGTTCTACCTGATCGCCGGCGGGATCCCCCTCATCATCTGCGGGATCACGGCAGCCGTCAACATCCACAACTACCATGACAACAACCCCTAGTAAGTGTCGCTGCTCGACATTCCTTCCCCCCCCACACAGGTGGCCTCCCTCTGCTGGGGCAGGGAACTGGGAATCTGGGCAAGATGGGGAAAGGCCAGTGAGGTTTTCCCCAGGAGTTATCCATGCATTGGGAAAAAATCAACCAGGCAACCAGCACGGCTCGGCAGAGCCCGTGCCATCAGGGCAGGGCTGCCGAGCACATCCACGCCATGACCCCTCAGAGCCCCTCTCGTCCCACGCAGCTGCTGGCTGGTGTGGCGGCCCAGCCTGGGAGCTTTCTACGTCCCCGTGGCTTTCATCCTGCTTGTCACCTGGATTTACTTCCTCTGCACCGGGCTCAGCCTCCAGTGCCGACCCTTACGGCGAAAAGACGTCCCGGAGCCGCTGGAGCCACCGCCACGGCTGGGGGGCACCGGTGACCTCCTGACAGACTCCGGGTCCATCTCGGTGACACTGAACTCGGGGCCACCCTGCCCTGAGGGGGACGGTGTCTACTCCCTGCGGGTGCAGTTCTGGGCACTGGTGACCACCCACGCCTTGTACGTGGCGCTGTGGACGTTCAGCGCCATGGCCGTGTCCCAGCGCTGGTACCTGAACCTTGTCTTCAGCTGCCTCTACGGCGTCACCGCCGTGGCGCTGGGGCTCTTCATCTTCGTCCATCACTGCCTGCGGCGCCGGGACGTGCTCAGCTCCTGGTTCTCCTGCTGCCCGTCGTACCGGAACGCGCTGCCCATGCAGGCCTACGTCCACCCCGGGCTGGGGCCGGAGGACGGCTCGCAGGTCTTCATCGGCTGCGACCCGGAGGCTGCTCGTTCCGCCGCCTCCTCCTCCTCCTCGCCCAGCAGCGCCGGCTCGGCCGGGGGCCGCTGCAAGCTCACCAACCTGCAGGTTGCCCAGAGCCAGGCGGACGCCCGCCCGGCCACCTGCCCGGAGCCGGACGCCGCCGACGGGAAGCCCACCAGGCACGCCAGCAACCTCCACGGCCGCAGGAGCCACCGGGGCAGAACTAAGCCGTGCCGGGACGGGAAGCACCACCGCTTGAAAATGCTGCGGGGCCCCTCGGAGCACCCGTCCAGCGAGAGCGGGAGCCTCCACAACAGCCACTCCGAGAGCTACCCCAGCGGCCGGACCAGCCCGGCCAGCGGCGGCCGCGCGGGGCCGCGGGGGCCCCAGGATGGGGAGGCGGCCGCCAGCCCCTCGGAGGGCAGCGACGGCGGGCGGCGGGCGCCCGACTTCGCCGAGGGTCGCCGGAGGAGCGCCAGCCGGGACAGCCTGCGGCCGGGCGGCGCCGCCGAGAGGGAGGCCAAGCGCCGCTCCTACCCCCTGAACGTGGGCAGCCACAACGGCGGCCTCAAGGGCAGCAAGTACGACATCAACCTGGCCAGCGCCGACGGCGTGGCCGGCATGAAGACCGGCCTCTGGAAGAGCGAGACCACGGTGTGAAGGCGGGGAAGGACCGACGGCTGCGGCGATCGCCTCCGGGAGCCGCGGCCAGAGCTGCTCTGTGGGAATCACCATGTGCACTAGCAGGGACGGGCGGCACAACCGGGGGGCTCCAGGGACCCCGGGCCCACCTGTCCCCCCAGGAGGAGGCTCCGAGCTTCCCGCGGTGGTGCCGGGGCGGGGGCTCCAGCAATCCTTGCAGGAGTTGCGACTGCTTTAATCACTCCGGCGTGTCGCTTGAGACTGATCCTAAATGCTATTTTATATTACACAGAGGAAATGTCTATTTTTCAAAGCTATATTATTGAATGTATATATATGTATAGACAGAGCCGTGAGCGGCGCGAGGGCTTCGCTCCCCACCCGCGTTCCCCGGGAGAGGGTGGGCACTGGGCCAGGGCCCGCTCGTGCCACGACTGCAATATTCCCACTGAGGGACCACCCCAAGTGCCCTTTACGTCCAGACACCGCAGCCCCAGCCTGAGCAAGCGGCTGCCGGAGAGCAGCTGCTCCCTCCGGAGTGGTTTTATCCGGCGCTCAGCCCTGGGGGTCGCGCGGTGCCAAAGCCATATTGCAAAGCCAAGCACAAGGTAAGAGGAGCCTCAGCTCCAAGGTGAGGATCACCTCGATTGTCTGCACTGCTTTAATGCCAGACACTAAAGTCACGGCCGGGAAAGGCTCCCAGGCCCTCAAAGGCACAAGCCATGCAATGGGGTGGGCTGGCGGAGCCGGGACTGACCCTCTGCGCCAAAGCACCAAAGAACAATGTGTGACAAACCCGGAGCAGGTCCATGTCCTTAATCCAGAAAATGCTCGGGTTTGCTCTTAGGAAGGCAGAGAAACCTCCCTGGGGAGCAGGGACCATTCCTGGGAATGCAGGATAACAATGCCAAGGAATTAGGGACCTTCCTCAGACAGTTCCCACGATGCAGTCAAAGGGCTGGAACCTGGATAAGCACTTACTGTTCCCATTGGAAAACAAGACCCTCCCTTCCTCTCAGTAGGCAGCTAAAACAGCCAGGCCACAGGGAAGGCTGCAGCAATGCAGGACGAGAATCTGGTGCCTCCTCTGCCCCTTCCAGCCTCCCCTGCCTCAGCTTCCCCTGCCTGCAAACCAGTTTAATTATGTAGCTACCTCCGAGGGGTCGTGGGGCCAGCGGGGGCCGCGAGCCAGGGGAGGAAAAAGCACTTAGTGAGGCTTGGTCTCACCTCAGAACCCCTCACCCCGCAGGGCTGGGGCACCCCTGGGCTTAACCTGCCGCTCCCCCGCCTGCCTCGGCTTCTCTGCCCAGCTTAGATGCTTAAATACTTCATTGTCCCTGGTATTTAACACAATTTAAACCCTTGCTGCGGCTCCCGCAGCCCCCCCCAGCCTGGCTGATGCCCCGTGGTCCTATCGCTTTGCTGCACTGTGACAGTATTAGAGAAAAAGCTTCGTATTCTTAATTACACTTTGTTTTGTCTGTTTACAAGCGAATGACATATCAACAGAGCTTCCTGCAATATCTGGGGAGGGAGGGAGGGAGGGGAAAATATGCCAAAGAAATGTCTTTAAAGGGGTCTTTTTGCATTTTTATATGAATAGAATGTTTCTAGCAGATATGTTTTGTTTAATATATTAAAGACTTGCCAATCTGCCAAGACCCACTGTTATTTCTCACAGACTTCACGTTCAGCACAGCCCGGCCTTGGGGGTTTCTGGACCCTCACAAACTCATTCTGCTGAAGGATTACAAGTGGAAGGTGAGGTTGCCCTGGAAAACCTGGCACCTGCACTTGCATTTATTTCTGTCAGAAATGTTAACGTGACCCAAAGCAGTCACTCTACAAAAAGCCCCATTTTGGCCCAGAACACAAAGGAGGACCCAGCCCCTCAACCCCGTTCCCCGCAGCGCAACCGCTCTGTCCACGATGGGTTTCACACTTTTGGTCCCAAAACTGTCTCTTGACGATCCCCCGGGCCACAGCCATCTTCAGGACCAGGCCTTGGCCTTCCTGAAGGCCCGGATCTCCTCGGGGCTCCGCAGGTACTGCTCGATCTCGCTGTCGGAGATGGGCTCGTCGCCGGTGACGGCCGGGTCCGGAGCGCTCGGAGCTGCCGAACGCGGCCTCTTCCTGGGATGGATGAGGCAGGGTGGGAGCAGAGGCCTCAGGCGTTTCCCTGCCAAGGGACAGCCCTTCTCCTGCGCCATGGGAGGAGCGCTGGGAGAGCCCTGGCCTAGCGACTCCTGGCCTGCAGAGTCCTGGGCTGAGGAGCCCTTATCCAGAGTGTCCTGGGCTGAGGAGCCCTTATCCAGGGAGTCCTGGGCTGAGGAGCCCTTATCCAGGGAGTCCTGGGCTGAGGAGCCCTTATCCAGGGAGTCCTGGGCTGGGGTGCCCTCACCTGGCGAGCCCTGGCCTGTGGAGCCCTGGCCTGAGGCCGCACCGTGCTGCTGCTCCTCGCCACCCCCCTGGCAGAAGGCGTTTTTCAGCAGGAACAGCCGGTGCTGCAGCAGGTCCCCGACGTGCTTCACCACCGTCTTCTTGTCCAGGTGGAAGCCGCGCAGCCAGGCGAGCTGGGAGGCCATTCCCAGCAGGATCTCCAGCAGTTCCTTCAGCCTCAGGTGGGCGGGGGGCGGCAGATCCACCCCTGCCACCCTGCAGAACCTCGCCAGGGGGCAGGAGAGGCGGGCGCGGGGCTGCAGCGACTGCCACGCCAGGAACGCCGCGGCCGTGACCACGGGCACGGGGTGCCGGCCCGTCACCAGCCACGTCTCGCTGGCCAGCTCCACGATCCCCATGGTCCGGGCCACCAGCTTCTCCTTGTCCTCCAGGAACGGGGCAGGGACGTCGGCCGAGGGCTGGAACAGCCGGAAGCTGCGGGAGCAAAGAAGCCTCGGTCACCCGGGAGATGTGGCTGCAGGGACAAACACACACCCTGCCCCTGCCAGGGGCTGCTGCTCGGAGGGATTTCTTGGTGGGAAGAGTTGTTAAAACACTGGAATGGGCCGCCCAGGGAGGTGGGGGAGTCCCCACCCCTGGAGGTGTCCAAGGAAGGCCTGGACGTGGCACTCAATGCTCTGGGCTGGGGGACAAGGTGGGGATGGGGCACAGGTAAGACTTGATGGCCCTGGAGGCCTTTTCCAGCCTCAGTGATTCCATGATTCTGGAACTCCTAGTACCTCCCTGAGCACCTCTCTGCTCTCTCCAAACTGAGGAGAAAATCCCAGCCCAGGAGTGACAAGGGAGGTACAAGAGCCACCTCCCCCCGTGTCTGACAGCTCACCCCGGTCTGTGCCGCCTGGAACGGGCCCCATTACCTGCTCAGGTGTGTCTTCACCAGGTCTGCCAGGCTCAGGGCGGGCACAGAGAGCCCCAGCTCCTTCTGCAGGCTCAGGAAGACGCCGGCAAACAGCTCCTGCTTGGCGTAGAGGAGGGAGCAGATGGTGCCCATGGTCAGGGGCCAGTTGTGCTGGCGGCACGTCACGAACACGCAGCAGCCCCCCAGCAGCTCCTTCTTCTCCAGGCTGACCAGGTGGAAGGCAGGGAGCTGGAGGGCCCTCTGGAAGTAGGACACGGCCGTCTCCTCGAACACTGCCGGGAGCTGCAGGACTTTGCACAGGTCCTGGACCCGCCGGATCCCTGCGGGGACACACAGCCCTCAGAGCTGGGATCAGGCAGCACCAGCTGCCCCATCCAGGCTCTGCCACCGGCTCCAAAGGGTTTCACCGGTTTTAACCACTATAAACACGCCAAACAAACTGGAGCAGCAGCCAGGGAGGCTCGGGGTGGGGGAGGAACGCTCTTACCTCGCTGCAGGCAGCGGCTCAGCTGCTCCTTCTGCCCAGTGCTCTGGGAATAGGCCACCTCTGGAAAACAGGGTGAGGTCAGACAGCCCTGCAGTCACCCCAAGGGATCGGGGTCGTTTGGATTTGGGGCAGCCAGGACCCCATGGGGCTGGATTCCAGCGATCAGAAGGGACAGAGCAGCTCAGGTGAGAAGGGGGGTGGGATCCCCCCGGAGCCGGGGACTGTCCAAACATGGACCCAGCCAACGGCCCACTGCACTTAAAGCTCTTCTAAGAGATTTAAACGAGATTTGGACAGCCTCTTTCATTAATAATAAGGGATTCCAGCCCGTAGATCCCTTATAAGAAATTCAAACGCCCAGGAGCGGCTCATCAGCGGCTCCCAGCCCAAACTCCAGCAGGGAAAGGCTGTGGGCGATGGAGGGAGGGGGGATAGGCCGGTGTGGCCCGGGAGACCCCCGGGAGGGAAGGGGGTGGGGGGCGGACACCGAGACACCCGCCCCGGGGAGCGGGCCGGCGGGGCCCAGACGCGCTCCGCACCCCGCAGATGCTCCTCCTCGCTGTAGGTGGTGGTGAGCAGCCCCTCGGCCAGGACGCAGCCGCAGGCGGCGCAGACCAGCTGCTGCTGCGCGTACAGCGCGTCCTCCACCAGCGCGGCCGAGCCGCACCCGGGGCACCGGCCCCGCGCCGCCATGGCCGCCACGACCGCCGGAGCGCGGGGAGAGGGGGCACCGCCGCCAGCCAATAGCGGCGCGGCTCTCCCGCCGCCAGCCAATAGCGGAGCGGTTCGCCCGCCGCCAGCCAATAGCGGCGCGGCCCCCCCCGGTCCGTCCCCTTCTCCCGCCCGGCCGAGCCGCCGCCCGCGTTCCGCCGCGTTCCGCCGTCCCCCCCCCCCCCAGCCATGGCGGCTCCGGGAGCCTCGCACGGAGCATCCCCGCCCTCCCCGCGGGGCTCTCGGAGGACGAGGCCCTGCCGATCCTGCTCTGCTCCGGAACGAAGCCCAACAGCTGGGAAGCAGCGACCCAGAACGATGGGTTTAAGGCGGTTTTTATTTGTAGTGTTCCATGGAAACCAAAAAAAAAAAGGTGTTTAAAAACAAAACGGTACCTGGGCTAAAAAGCAGAGAGTACAAACAGGGGGGGAAATACATTCAGATCCTTCAATAATAATAAAACAGTAAGTTTGATTCTTAAGGCCCTTAAAGGAAATAAAATGCCAGTCCCCTCACACCAAAGGAAAGTTTTTAACGAGTATTGCCAATAAAAACGAGGTCCAAGGCTGTGGAATTTGAGGGCTGTGACCCCCCCACAGTGCTGTGTCTGCTCTGGAAGAGGCTCCAGCCACCCGAGGGAACAGCCCCAGGGCCAGAGCCAGGCACAGCTCGGGGTCCCCTCCACAGACACAGCTGTGAGCGGCCGAAAAGGAAAGCCAGGGCAGGATGTCACAAGTTTTAAGGCTCCACCCGTGCTCAGAGCGCCTATTACTGCTTTGGTTCTGCGCAGGGAAGGCCGGGATGCACGTCCTTCCCGGCGGGAACGCACGCGCCCCGGGATCCAGGAGATCCACTCACCCCGAGGTGCCATCAGCAGCCAGCGACTGTCGTACCCAGAACGTTCCAGAACGAGCCCAGTCCTGCTCCCCTGTGCCCAGTTACACCCAGTAACACCAGGCTGGGTTTCTGACCCCCGGGAAGTCGCCGTCCCAAGGCACAAGGGGGCTCTCCTTTCTGACCCAGATCAGAAATGCCGAGGAATAAAAGTCTAAAATCCAAGTCCGTCAGTGAGGTGCAGGATCCTCTTTTCCAGAGATCCACCGAGGCACAAGGAGGAAACAAATCAATCCTTCATCTTCCTCACTCGAGAAGGCACGAGAAGCAGCAGCAGTTTCAGCAAGGCCAACCAGCACCATGCAGGATTAACCCCCTCCACCTGCATTGGGGACCCTTCATTCACAGCAGAGGGTACAGAAGAACAGAGAGAACCCCCCCCCTCGCTGCAGACACTGCTCAAATAACACTAAAATGAGGAAAAAGAAGTACCTGAAGTCTTGGAAGACTCTTGAACTTAAGGCTTGTTTCAGGTTGAGCTCCCCCTGAGGGGCAGCTCTGCCAGAGAAGCTCCAGACTTTGGTAGTAGGTCAGTTTGGAGGAAGAGAAAATGTCATTAACAGCATTTCTTTGATTTTCCTAATAAATGTTCACATCTCCAGGCAAATATATTAAACTGCTCTTTGCTACAAAAATACAGTATTTGAGATCTCCAGTGGTTTCCAGTGGTTTCTGATAACTGTAGGCAGTCCAGTCCCTCAATAAAGTGCTTTGCTGTAGAAAAACTGAGTTAGAAACTTACCCCTGAGCCAGGGGTGAGAGCCAATAACCCAACAACTTCCAAAGGTGGGAGTGTTGACTTCCACAGAATTAGGGTTGGAAAGCTTGAAGCTTTGGTCCTCGGCTCCCCACTCTGTATTCCAAATTCCTTCTAAGCCTTTTATGGGCTCTCCCAGCCCTGGTAAATCCCAGAGGTGCAAAGAGGCATCTCTGATTTTGGGGTTTTTTTTGATCTTTGACAAGAGCTCACTTTAAAAAAAAAAAAAAAAAAGAAAAAAAAGCCACGTTTAGTTTTCAGAGGAGGAAGAGGAGGAGGAGGAGGTTGTGGTGGCTGCTCAGCAGCACTGAGCTGCTCCTGCTGTGGGGTGGAGAGGAGAACAGCCCTGTCTCCAAGAATTTAAAATGTACCTTTGGTCCAAACCCACTGCTGCCATTCCTCTGGTAGAGATGTACCGTGAACATCAACGCCTCCTACACCAAAAAAACCTGAACTTCCCCTTGGAGAACTCTTTGGAACGGCATCCACTTGATGAGATGAACTGAGATTTGCTGCTTCCTTTCCAATCTTTTAACTTAGGTTCAACTTTCAGGGCATTAATTCCTTTTAAATTACAGCCCAGATCTGAAGCTGGGACATCTTTGGACTTCTCCAGTGTAGTTAATTATCATTTTAAAAACAATCAAATCTTCAAGCTCTACTGTACAAGGCTTCATATTGCACTACAACTTCAGATATGGAAAGAAGAGTAACTGATCTATCAGAGCTGCTACAAAACAAAACCATTTAAAAAAAAAATCTTCCTAAAGGATCATCAGTGCCTTGCTGGGAAGCAAAACACATCAAAAACCCTCCTCCTTTTCCATCACAACCAGCCTTTGGATTAATGCCTGGTCCTCCCAGACAATGGGAAGAAAACAAGAAATAAATACGATAAGGTGACTCCATTACAAGAGCTGAGATGGGACTACTGATCAACCCGAGAGCTGCTCAAGGCAGAAACAGGGAAAAGGTGATTTTCCAGAGGCAGCACAACCAGCACCTCCTGCTCCACCCCGGCTCCTCGGGGGGGAACTCAGTCCTTCTCCTCCAGCACGCCCAGACCCTTCACATCTTCCCAGCTTTTCTGTTCCCAGACATGGAAACACGGAGGATGTTCGGGGTTTCTTCCATGACCCTGACGAGCAGGTTGTCGATGTAGTCCTCGAGCTCCCGCACCTGCAGGTCCTTCCTGGTAATCGTGTCCTTCTGTTTCAACACCAGCTGGATCAGCTCGTCGTGTGTCAGCTGGGCGTAGGCGTAGGCAGGGTCTGAAGGGTCATATTTCTGGGGGAGAGAAGAAAGGCAGGGAATAGTGCAGGCACAGGGGCATTCCAAACCAGGAATGGCACCGGCCTGGGGAACTCAAAGCACCAGCAGACGGGTTTACAGACGGCACTGGCAGAGCCACAGCTGCTCTGAGCTCCACACCCCTCAAAAAGCAATTCCTCCAGCTCCCAGAACGCTGCCCAGGCAGGGAATGTGAGCACAACAGGCTCCCACTGTGCCTCACACTCCATTTACGTGGAATCAGAGCACCACGACAACTTTTCAACTCACTCGGAAGAGCAGTGTGTCAGTTTGAACCACTTCATTCACATCCTCTCCCCTCACGCCAGGAGGCGGCACTGCAGTTATTTCAGTTCTACCTTCTCATGTTCCCCAAAACCCCCTCAGAGACAATAACAGGGCCCAAGAAATTAAGAAAATAAATATTTGAAGACTGTCCCCACCTCTGGGGGCTGACCAAAGGCAAGTTCACACCCAACATGGTCTACTAACAGGGTTCTTTTTCTGCCCAGGTTATGAGATGTGAGCCCAGGCCAATCACCTGGAACACACAAACTCCTCAGTCAAACCAAAGCTTAAGCAGTGAAAGTGCCACTTCCCTCCGTACCTTCACACTCATCTCCAGCAGCTTTTTGTTCATGGTGCTGATGACATTCAGGTTTTTACTCTGGGACTTGTTTGCCATGGCATTCATCGGCTTCACAGGATGGAGTCTGCAACAGGAAAAAAAGGGTTTCTGTTGCTTAGGCAGGACATGCAACACCAGCATGACACAGATCTCCTGACCCAAAACAAATACAGCAGGAAACTGGGGAAGGTTCCTACCCTTCTCTGTCTCCTGAAAGAGATTCAGCTTCAGAAGACAAGGCCTTTCTAAGCTAGAGGGATTTTGTAGGTATTCTCCAGTTCTCTGCTATCTTTACTGACTTAAGGCATTGGAGATAAAGCAGGAGCAGCAGGAAGGGAAATACATCCCGAGTGTGTCATGGAAGAAAAGCCAGGATGAGCCACACGAGGAGGCAGAACACAGGGCAGCTTCTCTGATCTCAAGGCACTGGTATTTCAGCCTGACTTTCCTAACCAGAACATATCTGTGGTTCTTGCAACACATCAAATACTTCCACTGCCCTGGGACAAGCGTGTTAGGCCTTCTCCAATCTCAGCTGACACCACAAGCTGCCAAGAAGTGCTGTTGTTATGTGCCAGAGCAGGATTTGCGTCACCAGTTTTAACACAGGAAGCAAATTTTACTTCTACCTCAGCCAGTGCTGGCCCAGAGGTGTCCTAGGCAGGTGAAGCCCCCACGGCTGACCGGTCAGGGGCACAGCAGCAGCTGCACCCCTTGCTGTGATCACTCTGAGGAGCCCCATTCAGCCAGGAAATGAAGCATCGTGGTTTCTCAGGGTGACCATTCCCCCACGTCTGGAAAAGGGCCCAGCTGCAGTCCGTGTCCCCAGCTGGATGAAATGACCCTATTCACCTGCTCTACTTCCCCTCATGGTTTTCCTGAGAGCTGTGATGAGTGGCTGGTCCCCTCTGGGCACCCCCAGATCCTTCTGGAGCCAGCAACGACCCCACACCGAGTGACAGCACCCAGGCCCTGACAGATCCAGGCGCCAGAGGAAGTCAGGGCTGCCTGATGCCAAGGCACTGCAGGGAGCAGCAGATCCAGCAGCTGGAGGGACAGATCTGGAGGCAAAAGCAGAGCTTACACCTGCACAGAGATACCTGCCGTGACCCCCATGTGGTCTCACCTGTGCTTAGGAGACACGGTTTCACCACCCCGCAGGGTTTGGTTAGGGAACGTTTCAGAGGGTGAAACCCGTGCCTGGAGAAGCTTCTTCTGGCCCGAATTTCCCGCTTTATCTGCGAAGCCCTCGGCTGTTGGCTTTTTCGGAGACTCTGCTCTACGACTCGGGGTGTCAGAGAGAAGGGAGTGAGAGGAAGAGGAGGGGTGGCAAAGACTTGAGAGGGAGGAAGAGGAAGCAGAAGGTTCAGAGAGGTCACGCTCTGCAGGCTCCTCAACACCCACACTGGTTTCCAGCTCTCGATTCTCAAAGTGACTGTTGTGCTCCCTGGAATGAGACGTCACACCTAAGCCTGAGTCAGCTCCCTGGACACTGACCCTGGGAGCACCCATTCCAGCAGGCAGCACGGGTGATCTGCCTGGCTTCCAGGCACCAGGAACACCTCCTCCTCCTCCTCCTGGAGCAGCCAGGCTCGTGGGGGCAGCAGCCGAGCTCTCAGAGAGCTCTCCCTGCAAAGGTGTCAGACCTCGGGGCTGCTCTCCAGCCCCTGCAACACCTTCCTCACCTGCAGTGACCCCACGGCTCTCCTGGCAGTCCCCCAGCAGCTCGTCATCGGAGCCCCCCTCCAGGATCACTGGCAGACTGGCCACTTTGGAGCAGCGGTCTCCAGGAACGGGAATGGCAGCCTTGAGACTCGTGAGACCGGCAGATAAAACATCATCATCACCTTCGTTTTTTAAAGGCCTGTCACCTCCAGGTGTCACTGGAGGAGGGACAGTCTCCGAGGAGCCACTTTGGGGGAGGCACCCACGAGCAGCTGAGGCTTCACCAGCAGGTAACGTGGATTTTACACCATCACCTGAAGAAGGAGCACCACCCTTTAAGTCAGGCTGGGAAACTAACGGGCACTTCCTCAGTGCCGCAGCCCTCCGTGGGGCTGGCTTTGGTGGGACAAGGACCTCACTGCCCTCCCTCTCTGCATCTGCTTCCCGAGGGGACACCGAGCAGGCTCCCAGGGCTGGTTTGACCTGGGGAAGTGAGTCCTTTCTAGCCAGTGGAGCTGCCTGTGGCTCTAAGGGGGGTGCACATTCTGCCCACTGCTCTCCAGCACAGACCTGCTCCTCCCCGGGCTCACTCCCAGGAAGCAGTGGCTGCCCAGCTCCAGCCCCTGGCACAAGGCTGTTACCAGACTCGGAGAGGGATGCACAGCCCGTGTCACCCCTGCAGGGCTCAGCGTTTGCACCAGTGATCTCCACAGCGGGCTGGCTGTTCCGGAGGGGACCTGTGCTGCCACTGCAGAGCTCTGCTCCCAGCTCAGCACCCAACCCTGCTCGCCCCCCTGCTGCCCCTGGACCCAGCCCTCCACTGGAATCAGAGCGCTGCTCTGCACCTTCCTGCCCCCCCAGACCTGCCCCACCTGCTGTAACACCCTGCAATCCACCGAGGACAGAGGACACGGATTTCCCACCGCCGAGCCTGCAGCTTTCCAAAGAATCCTCAGCATGACGCTGGGGAGAATCGCAGTGCTGCTTCTGAGCCAGCCCAGGAGGGTGAGAAGGGGGATCAGACAAGGTGCCAGGAGAGTCTGGCACAGCTGTGACATCACTAGTTACAGCCACATCTGCAAAGCCCCCTGAAGCACCGTGGCCGGGGTGTCCTGCTGAGGAACAGTCCCCACCACCAGGAAGGCAGGAAGGGGATGAACCAGCGACATTCTGGAAACCTGGCACACCTGCCTGCCCCCCACGCTTGGGCACGAAGGGATTATTGTCCTTGAAGTGACAATCAGAGGGGAGGGAAGGCGTGGGTGGGAGAGACAGACCCTGGGAAGCCCCCGCAGCAGAGCTCTCAGGACCCTGCCCCCAGTCAGCAGCAAAGGGATTATTACCCCTGGCAGAGACCTGCCCAGGAAGAGGTGCTTTGGGAACAGAGGCTGGAAGATGATGGGATGAAGGGAATGGGGCAATCCCGTCGGGATCCAGGGCTGTGGATGCCCTGTCGCACTCGGGAGTAAAGGGGTTCTTGCCATTCCAAAGCTCTGCAGCAAAAGCAGGAGAAGTGAGAGAGGCAGAAGAACTAGTGATGTTTTCAGAGTCTGCCACTTGGACTTCCTGCCCCGTTTTAGAAACAAAAGGATTATTGGCACTGCTGATACGGTGCACAGAGAGAAAAGCAGGGAGGGGGTCAGGTGCAAGAGTAGGAAGCGTGGCTTTGGGTTCCTCCTCTGGAGACAGGCCCAGTCTGCAAAAAGGGACAAAAAACTCGCATGTCACTTGCAGATGCAACACGAGGCAGGAACAGACAAGCTTTAGCACCAGCCTCCATCAGCTCCTGCCACCGGGGATGAATTACACTTGCAAGAGACCTCAGAGCCTGTCTGAGAGATTTTATATCCTTCACTGCATCTTTACGAAGGATTTTATGTCATGTCAAGTCAGAACTCTTCTGCTGCAGAGCTTGTTTTTGTTGCTTTAAGCACCATCTCTTTGCACCCCAAGCAGGTTTATTAGTACATAAAACACTTCATAGGCAAGAAATTTAAACATGAGAAGCACTGAAAATGAGGAGTTAGGGATACACACAAGCCACAGCCTTATTAGTAGGGAATTTCTATAGATATATATAAAACCCCAGACACACACAATTTATATGTATCTGTGTATGAAGGATAAAGGAGCAGAATTTCCGAAAAAGCCTTGGTGTACAAATCCACACAAAATCCCTTCGTGTTGCTGTGAATGAAGCCAAAAGCAGAAGGGCTCCAAGATTAACCTCTGGAATGCCACAGCCAAGTAGAGAAGAGGAAAGCACAGATGTTAGAACAGGCATTTCTGACCCCGGGGAGGTTCCAGCTCAGGCAGAGTTAGTTTTTGCAGGAGATCCAGCGAGAAAAACCACCCCTACAGTACTTACAGATATGCCTGCACTCAGAGAACCACCACTCTGGCATCACTTACGAGGAGCATTCCTACATCCATCTTTTCTTCATACCCACCAAGAACCTGGGAGTTATCTGCTGCCAAAGCGCCCAACGCCAGCGTAAATCCCACAGGTGCCCGCAGAGCCCAGCTGTGGCAGGACACAGCCCACACCACCACCCTGCCACCACCACCGCCCATCCCAATTCCCATCAGCAGCTGGGACTCACCTGGGCTTCACCGTGGGCTTCACAGCTTTGGTCTTGGCTGGGGCAGCAGCTTTTTCGGGTTTGCGTTCCTCCTCACCGGGGCCGAGCGGCCGCTTGTTTGCAAAAGCGTCTTCTGTGCTCTGAGTGTCTCCTGATGGGTCCCCTCTGCCCAGATCTGCTGGGGGTTCAACACATTTGGCCTCCTCTTCACTGCTCTCTTCGGGAATTTTGTTCTCCTCGCTCTGCAAATTCCTGTCGGGAATATTCTCAGCCTCTCCCGTCTTTCCCGCCTCCTTCTTCCCAGTGACCAGGGAGAGCAAGGCAGACTTTTTGTGGTCTGGTTTTTTGGTCTCCCTCACAGCCTCGGTGCTCGGGGGAACGCTGGTGTCCAGGTGCTCCTCGCTGCTCAGCAGTTTGTACGACGGCAGAGTCATGGATTTGAAGGTCTCCAAGGACGTGGACCCAGAGAAAGCCTGACTGGGAGAGGTTCTTCCTGGCTCTTCGGGTGCTTTGGTGGACCTGGAGGAGAGGTTCTCCTCCGAAGCGAAGAGCTGCCTCTTCCTGAAGTTGAGAGGAGAGGGGGAGGAGGTTGGAGTGTTGTCCTTCATCGTGGTCTCTTCCATATAAACGTGACTGCCGTTGATGCACAGGCTAGACTTGGAAACGGGATCGCTTTTGGACTTCAGGCCACTGAACAAAGAGAGCCCTTCCCTCTTGGTGTGGTTAGTGGTTCCTTGGGTTAGCTGCCTGCTGTCCAAAAGGGCTGTTTTACGAGATTTAAACAGAGGAGAAGGAGCTGGCTTCTCTTCCAGGGCATTTCCAAAGGCTCCTGGGGAAAAAAAAAAAAAAAAATCAAACAGGGAGAAATTCAAGATACAAGAAAAACCTCTCCTCTGGCACTTGCTGCTGACAACCTCAGTGGCAGGAGGGGCTTTCCATGGATTTGTTCAGAAAGAAGAGTTTAACTAGTGCTTTGGAAAGTGTAAACAACCCTTTGGAGAAAGGCTTTGTGCTCACCAGCGCAGAGAGGGCCAATACTCACGTTCTGAGGTCGGAGAGGTCTCAGACTCCTCCTCGTCCCACTGTGGCTGGAAGTCGCTGGGCCGAAGCCAAACCTTCTGGGTGACGGGCTGCTGCGTGGGCAGGACTGACATGGACTGGGAGAGGCTCTTCTGCAGCCCAGGTTTGGAGAACAGCGCTTTGAACTTGGATTTCTTCTTTTCCTTCTCGACTGCCTCGTCCTCGCTGTCAGCGGGGGAGTGGCTCGTGCTGGGAACGATCGCCGACGCCGTGTCCGAGAGGCCGCTGCTCCTCTTGCCCTTGAGCTTGTCTTTGAGCTTCCCAAAGGGAGAGCGAGGCTTGTCCTTCATGGACAGATCAAACATGCTGGCTGTCATGCTGCTCCTCATGAACTGGATATCCACCTCGATCTCCCCTCTCTCCTTTTCCTTCTTCCCCGGTTTGGAGCGGAGCTTGTACCACCTGCAGCAACAACGAGACTTCTTTTACCAACCAGTTCCCGAGGCACAGGTAATTGAGAACACAGAGCCTGCTTATGTTTGAAAAAATCAAATCAGCCTCCAGTGCAGGAAAAGAAAAGCCTTTAATCTTACGACGACGTCACAGTCGCGGCCCCAGGTGCCAAGGAAAACATTCCTTATCGTAAACAGAAAGTTATTAGTAAGGTTTGGTCCGAAACCCAGATCAGAAAGGGTTAAAGAGGAGGAGGAAAAACAGAAACACAACATGGAATTCCTGTATTTCAGCTCAGCCACTCTCTGCCCTTTCATCTCTCCTGACACTGGCAGAGGCCACGGCTTTGAAGTGGGAGCCGGTACCAAGAGCTGCACAAGCGTCCCACGCCCTCATACCTTTCATTCCAGCTCCTTAATGCCTCCTAAGCCAAGGAACCCCTAATCAGCAGGAGAGAGCCAACCCCAGCCCTGCAGACCGCTGGGGATTTCCACCCACCTCCCCCAGCTCGTGACCGACCAGGGAGCACCAGGAAGGACATTGCTCAGACAGAGCCACGTCCCTTCCTAAAACCCCGCTCCAGAACATCCAGCCCTGTGTGGTGAGTGCTCAGGGCAGCCCAAACCACAATCCCACCATCCACATGCCCTCAGCCGCCACTCAGTGACTCTCAAACCACATGCGGGCCAGGAAAGAGAATTATCAGCGCTGCACACCACTGTGGTTTTGTCTGTTGCTGGAGCCACAGAATTCCCATCTCCACAGAACCCACAGGAAAGGCTGCCTGGAAAACGCCGGTTTCTTCCTCCTCACCAGACGGAACAGGAAAATTATGGAAGGAAACAGAGCACGCAGATGTGCCTCACCTTGCACTTCAAACTCTGAAGGTGCACTGGAAGCAACAAGAAAGAGGACAGGAAAAGGCAATTTGCTCCAGAGAAAAGTCAAAAGTAATGAGGATTACTGAAAGAGATGGATTCAGGAATCTGCTACACTTCAGAGAGATATACAGAAGAAATTTTTCCCTGTGAAGGTGGTGAGGCCCTGCCACAGGTTGCCCAGAGAAGCTGTGGATCCCCCATCCAACCTGGCCATCTACAACTTCCAGCCTGGAGTTACAAGGTACCAAGGGAAGGGATTTAATCAAGGGACCGAGGCTTTGCCCGGTCCCTGAAGCTGCAGCCTGGGAATCACAGATCCTTTGCCTTTAATATGAGCCAGCACTGGGCACTTTTGTTTCCAACCCGTGGTTTCTAGGAGCATCCTGTGCTCGCAGGGCTTCGGTGCCACAGTTGATCCCGTGTGCTCCCTGCCCGGGAGCAAACTACATGCTCAGCAAAGGCAGCTCAGCCCCGACCGAACACAGCCCCACTGGAAGGAAATCACGGACTCACAACCCCCCAAAGCACAAAAAAACCCTCGTTAATGGCATTTTTCATGTTCATGAGCACCTGCAGATCAACGTGTATTTATCTTCCAAATGAAACCAGCCCTTCGCAGCCGCGCATCACCACGGCAGCCAGGACAAAACAGGCTTCAAACAGGAAACTGTGGGCTGGAAACAACCGAAAACATTGGGAAATTTCCCCAGGAGCACCAAAGTTGTGTTTTTCTTTTCTCCTCCCCCTCAATTCTCGTTTGCCCAGACAGACACAAAGGCACCCGCCGGGGGCCCGAGGCGCTGGCCTCGAGCTCTGCTGACCAAGGGCACGCTGGGCTCCGCAGTGTAAACACAGCACTGCCTGACACAGCCTTAATGAACCCGCGGCCTAATTAAGCCTTGACAAGGGTCGACAGCTTCGTCAGGCAAGGCGGCAGCAGCTCCTGGCCCCGCTCAGGTGAGGCAGGGGAGGAAGGTGACTCACCAGCCACATTACAAGGCTGCTGACTCCCAGTAAAACCCTCCCAGGAACCACCCCTGGATTTCACCGCCCCACTGTTTACGTTCAAAGCAGAAAGTGTGACACAGAGCTGGAGCTGGGCATTAACGACCCCGGCTCGGTGTCCCGCTGACAGCAGCGAGGGCAGCCCGTGCAACATGGAAATATCCACCCTGACATGTGCTAAGTGTTTATTAAGGAAAAATAAATAAACAGTGGCAGAGCCTGCGCTCGTTCCCCGCTGCAGGGAGGCGGCATTCCGAGGACACCAGGTTTCAGGAGCCCGCCTGGCTGTTCCCTGTGTACAGTGTCAGCACACACACGGAAATAGTGAAAAAATCAAACCCAAGCACCAGGCAGGACTGCCTAGAAAAGCTCTGGCCATGTTTCCCTGAGCTATAGGGGGCTCACCCACTCTGGGGGAGACCCTGCCCCGAGGGGTCACCCCATGAGCACTTATGGGGCTTGAGGGGTCTCGGTGGGGCATGAGCGTCCCCCAGGAGAACCCCAGTCCCCCATGGGGCATAAGGGTTCCCCACCAGATCCACACACGCCTGTGGTGCACAGAGGTCCCCACGAGGATCAGGGGCATCCCATGAGGAGCTGGGGGTCCCCACAGAGCACCAGACCCTCGAGGGGCTCCGAGGGCCCCCTCAGCTTCCTCCCCGGACCCTGCTGGGGCAGAGAGTCCCCTCTCCATCCCTTCTCCCGTGGAACGCAGGAGCCGCAGCATCCCTCTCCCTGCCTCCGCGGGACGCAGAGGGTCCCCCCCCTTCCTCCTTCTCCGCGGCCCCTGCGGTGCCCAGAGCCTCCCACCCCCGTGCATCCCTCGGTCCCTCCCCGGTCCCACCTGGTGTGCCGCCGCCCGCCGTCGTCCCTCAGCGCCGCCAGGTCCACCTCCGCCCGCCCCAGGAACTTGTCGGCGCCGGTGAGGGCGCGGTGCAGGACGGTGAGGCGGAGCGCGGGCCGCGGCGGCAGCTCGAACGTGGCCTCCTCCCGCCACAGCGGCTCGCCCCGGCACCGCTCGGCCACCGAGGTGCGGAACTTGTCGCGGCCCAGCGCCATCACCGCGTACGCGTCGCTGCCGCCGCCGCCCGCCGCCTTGGGGCGCAGCCCCCGCGCCCGCAGCACCGTCACCCGCGCGTGGGTGGGCGCCCAGCCCGCGGCCGCCATGGCGGGACCGGGAGCGGGAGCGGGATGGGAGCGGGATGGGAGCGGGAAGGGAATGGGGAGCGGGAGCGGAGCCGCCCGGTGCGCCCCGCCCGCCCCTCTCGCGAGAGCGCGGGGTGGGGCGGGGACTGGGAGGGGCGGGGTGAGCCGTCCAGGTGTGCGCAGGTGTGCGGGGATGCACAGGTGTACGGGCCGGGATGTGTGCGTGTGTGTGTGTGTGTGTGTGTGTGTGTGTGTGTGTGTACAGGTGTGTGATGTTACAGGTGCGTTCAGGTATTTTCATGTGCAGGTGCACGGATGTACAGGTGTGTACAGGTGTGCACAGGTGTGCACAGGTGTATGTGCGGGGATGTGCGTGTACAGGTCTGTGATATTACAGGCACGCTCAGGTATTTTCATGTGCAGGTGCCCGGATGTACAGGTGTGTACAGGTGTGTGCAGGTGTGCACAGGTGTATGTGCGGGGATGTCCGTGTACAGGTGTGTGATGTTACAGGCACGCTCAGGTATTTTCATGTGCAGGTGCACGGATGTACAGGTGTGTACAGGTGTATGTGCGCGGATGTGCATGTACAGGTCTGTGATGTTACAGGCACGCTCAGGTATTTTCATGTGCAGGTGCACGGATGTACAGGTGTGCACAGGTGTATGTGCGCGGATGTGCGTGTACAGGTCTGTGATGTTACAGGTGCGCTCAGGTATTTCCATGTACAGGTGCACGGATGTACAGGTGTGTACAGGTGTGCAGGGATGCGCAGGTGTCATTATAGGTATGCAGGGATGTACAGGTGTGTGTGTGGCTCTGTGCAGGGGCAGGGCTGGCACATTGATCCCAACAGGCACGTTGGAGAGATTCCTCCTGGAACAAAAGGACCGTTACCTGGCAGGATAACTGGTGCCAGGGCTGTGCAGGGCACTGTGCCCTACCTGAGGAGGCACAGCCACAAGCACAGTGCAACCTTTCTCCTCCAGACATGCTGGAGCTGGAGAGTCCCCAAGACCCCTGTCCTGGCAGCAGCCCACAGGTCCCCAGGGGCGACTCACTGGGACCTCTGCCCAGCCCCAGAAACAGAGGGGAGGCTTTGCCAGGTGGGCACTCCAAGGAAAAAGGGGGCTCTCACCCAGCCTGGCTGCCTACAGTGCACAGCCACTGTCACTCCTGCCGCCAGGTGCCCCCAGAGCATCCGGGGCTCACAGCTCCGTACCCCACAGTCCAGCCACAGGCCTGTCCTCCGACAGCAGCTGGGAGAAGGAATGCGAGGAGGTGTCCATGCCCCACAGCAGATCTGGCACCAGCGACCAGCTCCTGGGAGACAAACAGCAAAGAAAACAGCACCCACAGAGCAACAGGTACCTGCCACAACACCAGCTAATAAAGGGAAGGGCGATCCCAGGGAGGTGGAAGCTGGGAATGCAGTGCAAGTGGGGATGGGGGGCAGGTGACACCAATGCACCCACCACTCCCTCACACCTCCCCCCAGCAGCACCTACAGCCCATCTGAGCCCACTTTAGCTTGATTAGAGACCAGGCCACCAGCCCTGCCAGGAGGATCTGCAGAGCCCTGGGCCCCCCATTCCTTGGGCCAGCCCCCCCCCCTTGCCTCTGCTGCGTGGGGAGTCTCTCATTGACACTGGGCTCTTGAGGGGGGTAGAGAACACCTCATGGACTGCTTTGGACTGCGTGGGAGGATGAGGTCATTGGGGCTGGGGGACACACAGAACCTGTTTGTGCTTGGAGATATCTGCTGGGATCAGAAATGAGCCCCCTGAGAGCCACCAGAGCTACCAGACTGGGGTCTGAGGCTTTGAAATGTGTACACTCACCACGAGCTCCTTTTATTCTCTTTATTTAGCAATTTCATCCTTGTAGGGTGTTAAAAGCAAAACACACCAGGGGAGGATCCTAGCAGGGCAGACCCTGTGGCAGCCCAGGTCCCAGTTCCCGTGCAGAAGCTGGGATTTCCCTGGCACCAGGAGGTGGCACTGGGCACCTCTGTCAGCTCTGCCTGCCCTTTCAGGGTGCAGGGATGTGTGGCAGGACTGGGGGTTGGCACCGTGGCACGCCTAGAGCCTGGCTTTTCTCTGCCAGCCACAGCCCCTGGAAAGGGGATTGCACTCCCTGAACCTCAGGCAGCCCCTAGGAACTGCACATGGAGCAGCAGCCCTCGGCTTGGGATGGACTTGGAGGCATCGTGGAGATTCAGAGGTTTATTTCACACAGCAGGGGGGGGACAAACCAGGACAAAACCTGTACAGTCACTGCAGTGATGTATTTACACCAACTCACGCCCACGGGTGCTGCGTGGCAGCGTGGCATGGGCAGGGCACATCTGTGCACGTGTGGGACGAGAATCCACCTCCCCTCCCATCCCCGGGCAGCACAGACATGGAAACTGCCCCGCAGGAGAGGGAGGAACCAGAGGAGACCTGACAAGGTCATAATTCCCTGGTTTGGGAAGTCCTTCATGCTTAGAGCTCCCCTTGCTCCCCTGAGCCTTTCCTCTGCCGAAGGCATCGCTGCAGCTCCCGGGATCACACCCAGCCCTGGAATGCAGCAGCTAGGGCAAGGAAAATCCTTGGAAGGGCTTGTGCATGCAGGAGGCTCTTCTCCCTTCCATACAGACTGTCTGAAACTGGCCGAGCCTGTGACGATGGTGCCATTCACCCTTCAAGAGAGCAGAGCTGCCAGTCTCCACATCCCACTGCCAGCCATGCCGGGAACACCCCAGCTGGGAGCTTGTCCCCTGTCCACACATCCCCAAGGCCATGCTGCCCCTTGGCAAGCAGCTCTGGAGCTTTTCCCCAGCTCCAGGTCTCCAGCACCAATGGCACAGAGGAGCCAGTGTTGACCCGAAACCACCAGCATTCCCAAGGGAGACCCCCCTCCTCTCCGGGTCGGTGCGCGCGCCGGAGGGTCCTTCCGGCACCGTCACCCCCGGTGCTGCTTCTCCATCCCCAGCCCTGCAAAAAGAGGGTGGGAGGTGACACAGGGTCACCCACCGGGCTCAGCTGGGGACAGGGACCCACGGCCACCCCCCCAGCAGGCACGGAGGGGGATTCAGGAGCACCACGCACAAGGTCTGGAGCTCCAGTGAGCCAAGGAGGCAGCGGCCCGGGCTGACACCGGGCTCACGTGCCCAAAACCGTGGGCTGGCCACGGGCTGCGCTCCCCAGGGAGGGCAGAGGAGAGGCCGGAGGGGTGATGGCCCGGCCAGGGGAAACACTCACTCTCCTCCCAGCTCTCGGCCGCTCCCGGTCAGACGGACGGACCCGCAGGCGTGTCTCTGCCAGCAAACCTGAAACAGAGCACAGCGGGTGAGAGCCCAGACCCTTCCCACCCCTCACCACCCCGTGTTCTCAGCACTGAGATCCAAGGGAACACCTCCAGTACCTCTCTCTGCACACTGCTGCTGGCAGGAACCTCTCCTGCTCTCAGGCATCAGAAGGGGTTTTGACCAGAGAAACACAGTTAAAACACACAGTAACCAGAATAACTCCAATTTTGTCATACTAATAAAAAAAAATTCAGGGTGGAAAACCCCCATGCTGTAATTTGGAGGTGTTTTAGGGGAACATAAAGGGAGAGGACAGTGGTTCCCAGTCCCACACCCCAGCACCTCCCCCGAACACCCTGGGGTCTGCCTGCCCTCCCAGCTCCAGGGTCTGCCTGCCCTCCAGCTCTGCACTGCGCTATCAGACCATGGACCCACCACTGACAGCCCCCCAAGTCACTCTCCAAAGAGCTGGACGCCCTGAGCCTCCCCCTCCGAGTGAGTGCCTGCTGGTACCTACTCGTCAAGCTGCGAGCACAGCGTGGTCTGGGTGCCCTGCAGCCGGGACTCGCCCAGCGGCCGCTGCCGGTGGCCACTGCCCTGGGCCAGGGGCGTCTCCTCTGTCCTGCTGCTGCTGCCCCGAGCCTCGCCGTCCTCCCCGGGGCACACGGGGGCCGCCTTGCTGTCCTCTGGGGGGCCTCCCGGGGGGCTGAAGGCACAGGGGCAGCGCTGCAGGTCCTGCGAGACGGCGTGGAGCCGGCGGTCGGCGCGGCGTGGGCAGCACAGCAGCTTGCGGAAGGCGCTCCTGAAGTCGGGGCTGCGGCAGTAGATGATGGGGTTGAAGGCTGAGTTGACGTAGCCCAGCCAGTTGAGGAAGAGGAAGAGCTGGTCCGGCACCAGCGGCCGGCAGAAGACCTTGATGATGTTGGCCACGAAGAAGGGCAGCCAGCAGAGCGTGAAGGTGCCCATGATGATGCCCAGGGTCTTGAGCGCCTTGTGCTCCTTGATGGCCAGCAGGCGGGACGGCCGCCTGCGCCGGCTGCTCCGGGACGCGGGGCTGGGGGGCTCCTGCAGGAACCTCACCTTGTCCTTGCCGATGAGCTGGACGTGCCGCGTAGCCACGGCGAAGACCCGGACGTAGACGAAGATCATGACGAGCAGGGGCACGTAGAAGGAGATGGTGGAGGAGATGATGGCGTAGGTCATGTTGGTGACAAAGTCGCAGCAGCGCGGGTCGTCGTAGCAGCGCGCCGCCTGCTCGTCCGCCCCGTCCCGCCACCAGTGGTTCATGATGGGCAGGAAGGAGATGAAGGCGGAGATGGCCCACACCAGGCACACCACGGCCCGCGCCCGGCCCTTGGTGACCAGCGCCTCGTACTGCAGCGGCGAGGTGATGGCGAGGTAGCGATCCACGGCGATGGCGCACAGCGTCTCGATGCTGGCCGTGACGCACAGCACGTCCAGCGACGTCCACAGCTCGCACACCGTCGCGCCGTAGGGCCAGTGGCCGCTCAGCAGGATGGTGGCCCCCGGCGGCACCACCAGCAGGCCCATGATGAGGTCGGCGCACGCCAGCGAGGTGATGAAGACGTTGGTCATGGTCTGCAGCCGGGGCGTCTTGGCGATGGCCACGATCACCAGCGAGTTGCCGGCCACGATGACCAGGACGGTGAGGCTGAGGGCGGCCCCCAGCACCCACTGCCGGCCCAGGCTGCCGGCCCCGCTGCAGTTGCCGGAGCCCCCCCAGGCGCTGCCGTTGCCCGCGGGGAGGGGGCTCATCTCCGCCGGGCTGGGAGCGCCGGCCCCGCTCCCGGCCGTGCGCTCCCCGCCGCGCTCCCGGCGCAGCCCTCGGGGCCGACCGGCGGGGCCGGGTCCCCTCCGAGCCGGAGGAGGAGCCTTTAAAGGCGCTGGGCGGCCCCGGGCTGCCCGCTCCGGACGGCGAGGGGAGAGGAGCGGGCGGCGGCACCGCCTCCCCCCACCCTGGATGGGGTGTCCCGGCCCTTCCTGCTCCCCCCCGACATCCCCACCGGGAGTCCTTCTCCGTGCGCTCCAGCCCCTCACTGTGCCTTCCCGTCCCTCTCCGCGCCCTCCAGCCCCTCGCCGTGCCCCCATTCCCACCCGTCTGTCCTTGTTCTCCTCTCACAGCGGTCCCTCACCGCGTGGCCCGGTCTTTCTCTGTGTACCCTCACCCCATTGTGCCCCCTTTGCCAGTGCTCTGGTCCCCCTCCCCACACCTCAGCTCTCACCCTGCCCTTCTTGCTCTCACCCCTTACTGTGCACCCCAGGGCTTTGCTGCGTCCTGCTCCCCTTGTGACCCTCTCTCTGGGCAGGACAGGCTGTCCCTGGTGGGGACTGTGACCCCCTGTTCCCCCTGAACATCAGCAGAGGGACGGTAAAGTGACAGCTCTGCTCCCAAAGACGACGTCCAGGGCCACAGTCACTGTTTCATCTACACATTTATTGCCTGAATCTCCTTCCCAACAGATGGAGGAGACCTTTGTTGCTTCCCCTCCTGAATTTGGATGGGTGCTGATATCTGGAGACCCCCAAGGCTCCCACCCACACTTCCTGCCCCACTCACACATGGCACTGGGGAGACACCAAAAGTCTGGAAGGCTCTGGGGGCCTCCACAGCCCCATTGCTGCTCCCAGGGCCTCTGGGCAGACTCTAGAGCGGGTCATTTCTTTTCCTATCAGCTATTTATACAAATACTGGAACTTTTAAGACAGGCGCTCTCCAAATGTGGCATTTTGAAGTTTCAGCCAGATGTGGGAATGCTGACAAAGAGGAAAAAAAAAATGTGTAAAAACGATCCGGTTGGCATTTCTTCCCATTCATGAGCTCACAAAGCAGAGCCCTGGTTTTACGAGCCTGTTCTTTACGAGACTGTTTTGGTTTTTCAAAGCCCTCAGCCGAGAGCTCGATCCAGCCCTGCTCAGCTCCCAGCCCCAGAGTTTGCTGCTGGCTGGGGCCGAGCTGGGAATTGCAGGGAGGTTTGTCCTGGCTCCAGGATGGGGCACGTGGTGCGTGCAGGGGTGTCATCATTTGTCCAGTGTGGCTGCACACCTGATTCCAGCATGGATCAGACCACGGAGCTGGACTTGTGTCTGGAAAGTAAAGCAAGAGCACCAGTGGGAATGTCCATGGATAAACGAGGGCTTTGGGCTTGGTTCCACGGAGCTGGCAGAGGACAGGTTCTGCCCGGCTCTGCCACCACACTGGTGGCTTCCCATCCTTCCCTCCTCTTTCCATCCTCACCTCCACTCCCCAGGTAGCCCCAGCCACCCAATGCGTGCCCGCCTGGCAGAGCTGGGCTGTGCACAGGCTCCTGGGCACCGCAAGGGCTGCAGGACTCACCCCTAGGGGTTTTACTGCATCTTTTCCTGCAGGCAGTTCCTCCTGGCCCTTTCTGGCCATGCCCACCCCGCTGAGCCCTGCAGGGAGCTCCCACAGACAGACACACTGCCCGCAGTGGGACAGACAGCCACGTGTTCCCGAGGGGCCAAGCAGGCATCCAACCCACCCTCCTGATGTCTTCTCTCTGGAATTCAAATCAGGCTTTTCCTCCCACTCCCAGGCAGGGGAGCTCTGTGCCCTCCCCCCTTCCCAGGGAGCAGACAGGACTGAGGAGAGGAAGGGAGACTCCCAGGCCTTTCATCACTGCAGGGGAAGTAACGTGGCCCCGCATCTTTGTCCCAGTTTTACAGCTGGAAAAACTGAAGCACAGAGCTGCTGGGCCTTGCCCAGCCCTGACCCGCATCCCCACTGCTCCAGAGCCCTGACCTGAGCCCCTGCAGGGATGGAGACTCTTTCTGCTCCCTCCAGCCTGGGGCTGTCACCAGGGGAAGCATCCTCTCCCCTTTCCCATCCCCGGAACCACTGACCCAGCCCTACCTGCACAGCCACTGGCAGCAGGGGAGGCAGAGCCAGCCCTGGCAAAACCCCATAGGAAGTGCTGGCCAGAGGGTCAAGTGTTGTTTAGAAAACCCTGGGAAAGTATGTTTATGCCACGGATCAGAGCGGCTCCTTTGGCTGTTGATACAGAATAAACAATGGGTATTTAAAGATACTTCTTTATACAGAGGGAGTCGGGATAAATCGGGGAAGATCCCTGCTTGGGGGGAGATGGGATGCAGGGCGCAGGCAGTGCCACTCTCCTTGCTGGGCAGCGCACGGAGTTCCTGGTACCCATGGATGTGTTTGGAGAGAGGAAACAGATGCCTGAGCTGGTCCCAGACACATCTGAGGGCTCACAGGCTCTGCCTGGCCACAGAGGCCGAGGGGTGAGAGCTCAAGTAGCAGCTATGGATAAAACAAAAGCTTTTTATAGCTGGGAACTCGCTCCCTCGCTGGCATGTGGCTGCATACTCAGAACAGGACAAGAGATAAACCCATCACACGGCGGAGTCACAGCGGTGTCACCGCTCGCTGCCATCGGCACGCTGACAGCGGGGAGGGACACCGGCGTCCCCCTCTGCCCTCTGGTTCAGCTTCCTCAGCTCCCACCAAAGCAAAGGGTCCTAAAGCAACCCAGCCCAGCAGGTGAAGGCACCCAAGCTGCCCACTGAGCCCTCGGGGGTCTGTCTGTCCAGCCTTGCTCCAGCGCGTGGGTGCAGGCAGAGGAGCAGGAAGAGGCACAGCAGCACCCAGAGAGATGCAGCTCAGCTTTGCAGCAGCACCAGTCGGTGCCAGAGCTGCTCCTGAGCCAGGCTCGCGTTGCACAGTGTTGCCTGTGCAATGGAATTCCGAGCCAGAGCTGTGCTGGCCCCAGTCTCCAGCCCAGAGCAAAGGGCAGGGGCAGCGCAGGGGTTCACCCCCACAGCCTGGAGAGTCCCAGGCACCGGCACCTCTGGGGTGGCACCACACCCTCACAACCCCTTCAGCACTCATCCCCCACCAGGTTCCCAAAAACATTTTCCCAACAATCCCCACACGCTGTAGGAAGGTGACAGCACCTTCCTCCTGGGGCTCATGCCCCGCAGAAGGGCTCAGAGCACACCCTGCCCAGAGACCCCACGGTCCCCTGGCACCCCGTGACGCCACGTGGGGCTGACAAGACACCCCCTCTGCAGGAACCCCCCAGCCCACAGCCACCCACGACACAGCCACACACCCACCATCACCTGCACCTGGACAAGCCACCAGCCCTGCAGGGCCACCAACCACAGCGCCACCAGGGTCCCACCACCCCCGGCCTTTTATCCCTGCCTCCCTCATGGAGGGGGCTGCACTACCCCCCACCTTGCCAAGAGGTGGGATGGGGCTCAAGGTTGCAGGGAAGACCCTGCCTGGGATCCAGGGCCGTTGGGGGCACTGGGGACAGCACAGGAGGTGGGTAAGGACAGTGTGATGCTCTTCCCTCTGCCTGAGCAGAGGAGCATCATTTTACCCCAAATCTTCCCCCAGGAAGAGAGCTCTGGGCTCTGTGGAATGGGCAACAGGGCCAGGCTGTGCTTTGGGAGCGGGTCCTGCTCTGGCTGTGTGCCCACAGTGGTGGTGAGTCGGGGGCTCTCCCTCCTCACTGAGACTTTCCGAATAGTTTCCATATCAAATCCACAAATCTTGCTTTGAAGTTGTTTGGGATTCTCTGTCATCACATTTCCTTGTCAGCACATAAACACGCTGTGATGGAGCTTTAACCCCTGGGTACTGCCTGTCCCAGGAAGCCTGCAGGAAGCTCCACATAAACTCTGGTCCTCCCCCAGCACAGGCAGGCACAGCTCTGGGATCTGCAGCACCAAGACAGCCAGGGCTTGGGTAGGGAGGGGAAAACCTCTGTGTCAGAACAATAAAAAAGAGTAAAAATGTGCTGTTTCACTGACTCTCAAGCAAGCTGCTGTTTCCCAAGTGTGGGTCACTCAAGGCATGCCCAATATCCCATGGCAAATGTCCCACAGGCAGTGTGTTCAAGCAGGGTCCGTGCTTTATATCCTGTTGCCCATCTGGTAGCTCCTTCCCCCGAGCTGCTGCCCCAGCACAGGGATAATCCCGATGCCACCCCAGCACAGCCCAAAGGGACGATCCCAGCGCCACTCCAGTGCTGCCACCCCAGCTCGGGGTGAGCCCTGAGCCCGGGGGGGGCTCCGAGCTCCCACGTCTCCGGGAGCGTCTCGTCTCACACACTCACATCCTGTTTTCCAAGCGAAGCTCCTGGGAGCGACTGCCTCACTGGCAATGAAAGAGGCAGCGAGTACCCCGGGCACCCGCGAGGTCGGAGCTGCCGCCGGGGCTGAGGTCACTCCGCTCCCTGTTTATCAGCCCGTTCCCACAGCGCTTTGCCCTGTGGACACACAGCTCGGAGGAAGGAGCCGTGGTGCCCTTCAGGGGCTGGGCAGGGCTGTGGGATCTTGCTCGGGGCACCCCAGGGTGGATTTGGGGGGACAGGTGGGGCTTCCCATCAGAGGGGAGATGGAGGCAGGGATCTCCCTCCAGGACCATCCCGGAGCAGCAGCCTGAGCCAGGCACGGCCTCCTGCCATCCCAGGGCTGCAGCTCTTCCCGAGGCCATGGCAGCATTGTGAGAATGAGGGAAAGGGGCATCTGGATCCTGAAACCCAGCCAGTGTCAAAGGCTGTGCCAAGGCAATCTCAGGTCCTGCTCCTGCCCCCCAGATCCCTGCGCAGTTATGATTTCAGATTAAAAAAAAAATCATAATAAAGCTGTTTGCTTTCCCACGTTGCTGTGGGGAAAGCCCACAGCAGCAGCCAGAGCGATGCCTGTGGGCAGATATTCCCAATTTCTGACACTTCCATCACACCTCACAGCAGGGTTTCATTTCAGACACGTCCCACCTCCCTCCAGCCACAAGCACCCGGAGAAGGGAGAGTCCTCATGCTGCCATCAGGACCTGCAGAGGATTTACAGGCATTTCCACAGCTCCTTCCCCATCGGGGCTGGTTTTCCTGCAGCTATTGCTAAAGCAAGCAGGGGTGGGGGGAAGGAGGGAGACGTTTGCAATAACAGGGGTACAGATTTCACAAAAAGTGTGGGAAGTGTCGTGAAAAAACGTCAACAGAAGAAATAACCGCGGAGGGAGCTGGGCTTTCAGGCAGGGCTTTCCGAGGGCTAGAGGAGCATCCCAGTGGTGGGATTCCTGGATCTGCCCCAAAGCAGGGTGGCAGTGTGAGGGTCTGGGGAGAGGAGCTGCTTTGGGGGAAGCTGGCAGAGACTGGGAGGGATCAAGTGCCAAGAGCCCCACGTGGAGCCTCCTGCCAGCCCAGCCACGGCCACAGGACACCGGCCAAACTGCCACGTGCCGCCCGGCTGCCTCCCCTGCCGCTCCTCTGCTCCCTTCCCTGCCCCAGGCACCCTCTGCCAAAGCTTCTGGCTGTGTCCCCACCACCCAACAATAGCTCTCCCTGCTTCCCAGGACCCCCCCCCCCCCCCCCCGTGCCCTCCTGGGGCTGATCCCGAGTTGTGTTTGCTTCCAGCCCGATGTTTGCAAGGAGGAAAAACAACAACAACAACGAGGAGGAAGAGAAGGATGAGGAGGAGGAGGAGGGGTTCAGATGCTTCCCCTCTGGCTCTGGCCATGGCTGCCATGGTGAATCCCACGCCATGGTGGTTATTTTTAACCCATGTCAAGAGCAGGAACCAACCAGGGGTGCCGAGCACTCCCAGCAATGCCAGTCCTGTCCCATGCCCAGGGGATGGGGACACGGGGGGGCCCTGGTGAGGGTTTCCTGCTGAGGGCTGGGGCCGGCGGAGATGCCCTTCCCAAAGGCAGGATGGGCTTGTTTATGGGGCAACTTTTATCTGCACAAACAGCCCTTGGGCGGGCAGCGGGGATGTGGGTTTGTCCTTATCTCCGACCTCGATCGGAGGGGAATGTAAACACAGATGGATGGGCTGGAAATGCCACAGCACAGGGACATCCTCACCGGGATCCACCATCACCCCGTCCTGCGTGGGGCTGCAGTGGGGTCCCCAAGCCTCCATGGGAGGGACGGGGTGCAGGGTGGGGCTGGGAAAGCCACATGAACCATGGACGGGGAGGTGATGGATGGGGTGGGATGAAAGCTGTCGGCCTCAGCTGCCCACCAGGCAGGAGTTTATCCTCCCCTCGGGATATTTTCTTCCTGTCTCAGCAAACGCAGTCAAATCAATACTGGAGGAAGTGGGGCCGGTGATGGCAGGGCTGGGCAGGAGGTGCCCCCGCCACCATTCCCGGGGCTGCTCTCACGCCAGGGCTGGGGGCATTTCACGGCTTAAAAGACACATTTCCCTCCCCAGGAGGATCGAGTCCCTCACCAAAGCCCACCCCTGCTCGGCTACCCGTGGTTTATACCAGGTCAGCAGCAAAGACGCTGCCGGTGGAGAGACGGACACCTTGGAGAGGCACTTCTGCTCCCGATTTAGAAGGCAAGAAGGCGATAACCTCGCGTCACATGAGGATGACAAAGGGCTTTCCAGCACTGGGAGCTGCCCAGGGAATGGGCAGATAAAACGCCCTGGAGAGGAACATACTGTGACCAGAGGGTGCTGGTAGCGCGGGCAGAACCCCCAGCGCCTGCGGGCAGCTCCCAAACAGCTGGAAATGGTGTCCAGGGGCAGGAGCATCCCTGTCCCCTGCCTGCTGCCGAGCTCCAGCAGGCACTGGGACGGTGATGCTGTGCCAGGGCTGGCGTCCCCGTGTCCCCCTTCATCTCTGTGGTTGGTGGCTGTCAGTGCTGTCCCCATGCACAGAGAACTGCTGGACATTCCCGGGACTGGCAGCACGGGGTCCCTGTCCCTCGGGAACATCACTGAGTTATTCCCCGAGGCTGGTTGTTCCCAGGTGATTTCCCTTTTTCTATCTTGATCTTTTTTATCTCCAGCCCTTGTGGGAAATGGGAGACAGAGGCAGAAGAGGAGGAAAGGCTATTGTTAGGAGTCTGGGCTGTGCATTCTTGTGCCAACTGGTTTCTGGGGAAGTCTTCCCAGCTGGATGATGGTATCAGCGGGGTCCAGGGAGCACAGCACTGCCAATCCATAGAGCTGAGTGTGGCTGGAGCCCTGCAGAGCTCAGCAAAGGCAGCAGGAGCTGGGCATTGTCATCCTAGGGCCAGGATGGGAACCAACCCCACTCTGCTGAAGCCTTTTGGGGTCTCCTGGGCATCACAAGTGCCAGTGAGACCTCCCCCCTCTCAGTGGGAACATGCCTGCAGGTCTCACAGAACAGGACAGAAGGGGCCCTGAAGGGACACCTCCGGATGGTGTTTTGTGGGATTTGGAACTCCCTGAAGGGTTTCCTCCCACACTGTCGCAGCCAGTCCCTGTCCACACCCTGACCAGGGGTCCCAGAGGCACCGAGGGCAGGTGACCCCTGGAGCAGGGCCCCCGCTCAGCCTCAGCCAGGATATGCCCTTAAACCCTGACCTTTAAACCCCTCTGGCTCCTTGACCCCGTAATGGTCCGTTCTCCGGGAGGAGGAGGAAATGGCAGTGGCTGCCTCACTGGGTTGGGGGTCACTGCTGATGTCATTCTGTGGCCGGAAATGTTATTTTCCTGCCCCAGTGCCCACTGATCGATTCAGCAGCTGGCACAGGGCGAGGGCTGCCTGCCTGGCACCACAGCCTGATGAGGGTCTCAGGGGTCCTGGGGGGCAGAAACAGCCCTCTCCATCCCCCAGCCTGGCAGGAGATCACTGCCTTGGCCACCAAAATGCTGCCCTGCGGAAAGGGCTCTGAGCCCTCATGAGGACCCCCAGCACCCCAGGGCTGGCCCGTGGCTCTGCAGGGATGAGCCTGGCCCTGGGCCAGGGTCCGGAGCAGCGTGTGGCCACCGAGCTCCACCTGTTGGAGCCGGCTGATGGTTTGGGCAGGACGGGGCTGGCTGTGTCCCACCTCCGCCTGGGCCGGGAGAGCAGCCCCGAGCCCCGACCGAGGGACGGGCACTGCCACAGCCCCGGTGACCCCGCAGTGCTCCAGCGCGGGCGGAGCGCCGCTGGCATCCGTGCTGGAATCCATCCTGGCTCCCGGCATCCCGGCCGTCAGCAGGTGTCAGCACTGGACCGGTGTCCGGTGAGGGTCAGCAGAGCCCTGTGGCCACTGCTGGGGGAGCAAGGAAGGGCTGAAGGGGCTCTTTCCAGCGGGCACTCGTGGTGGTCCCGAGGATGCTCGGAAGGGCTCCGTGCCAGGGCTTCATCCCTGGACGCCCCAGCCTCCCCCTGCCCGTCGCACCCGGTGCTCCACCCGCCGCACGCCAGCTCCTCCTTGAATCTTTTATTCAATGAAATCTTAAGGCATACGCTATTTTTCCAGCTCTCCATCCCGCCGGAGCATCCCCGGGGACACGGCGTGTGTGGCACCCCCCGGCCCCTGCCGCGTTTGTCCCCGGGCCCCCCGGGGGTGGCAGAACCATTTGGGATGGGGTTTCTCCACCCAGCCGGGCAGACATCTGTCCCCACAGCGCTCCCACAGGGACCACCCGGACCTCCCACGGCGGCTCCTCCCGCTCCGCTGCACGAAGGGGCAGGGGCAGCGCTGCTGGGGGGTCCCGGCGTGGCGAGGGGGGGCGCGGAACGAGGCGGGGGAATCTCCCAAAATAGGGGACGGAGGCGGGGGGTGCCCCGGGAGGGGGAACTGAGAATACCCCGCACAGACCCCGCCCACGGCCCCCTTAAACCCCGCCCAGTGCCCCACCCACCGCCAGGCCCCGCCTCTGCTCGTGCCAAGCCGCGCCCCCGTTGAGTCAAACCACGCCCACCGTGGCGCCACTTCGGGCTAAACCCCGCCCCTTGCCCCGCCCATTGCCCATCTTTAGTCAAAGCCCCGCCCCCTTTTCCCGCGCGACGGAAGGGGCGTGTCCCGGCGCGGAAGCGGCGGCAGCGGCGGTCCCGATCCCGGTGATCCCGGCGATCCCGGCGATCCCGGCGATCCCGGCGATCCCGATCCCGGCGGTCCCGGTCCCGTCATGTCGGGCCGCTGCTGCCAGGGGCAGACGCCCAGCCGCGACATCCCGGGCCCCGGCAAGTGCCTCGCCCTGCCCGACGGGGCCCCGCTGCCGCCCGGCGACTACAGCACCACGCCGGGGGGCACCGTGTTCGGGACCACGCCGGGCGGTGAGCGGGGCACCGGGAGGGGCTGGGGGGCTCCTGCTCCCCGGGAGGGGCTGGGGAGGCTCGCTTTGGCCGAGATGGGGGGGCTCCCCTTCTGTCCCAGGAGAGCGAGGAAAGGGGAGCCCCCGCTTTGCCCCCGGGGCTCTGGGGAGGTCTGGGGGGCTCTTGCTGGGATGGGGATATGAAGGGGGGCGTCCCCACCTCGATAAGGGGTGGCTGGGGGGGGCTCTGCTTTGGGGAGGGCTTTTCCCCGGGAGCTCGGACACGGCTGTGCCCGGAGGGGGAATGAGGGGTCCGGGGGGGCTCCCACTTGCCCAGGGATGGGGATGGGGATCACGGCTGTGCCTCCCAAGGAGCAACCCCCGGCTTCTCCCGGGGTTACTGATTAATTCTAATCTCTGATATTTGCTGTTTTCTCCAGCAGTCAGCAAACCCTGGGGGCCTTTTCGTTTATTTTTTATTCCCAGGTTGCTCCAAATTCTGCGCGTGTGGGCTGTGGGCTGGTTCTCTCCTTGTTTGCTGGAAGTCCTGTGCAGCCCTAGAGTTGCCAGGAGTCAGGAATCTTCAGGGATTTGATCCTCAAATAAGAGGAATAAACAGGTTATACGAAGGGCTCCTCCATCAGAGGGGTTTTGTGTCCCCCTCTCCTGCTCGGGTGTTTATTTGGGGCAGTTTGGCCTCGAGACAAGCAGTTCCAGGTGATGGCACCTGGCACATGGTTGGTGTAGGGAATTCCAGCTGCCTCTGCTCCCACCCAGCAGGGGTTTGGGTTGACTTTTTTCCCCACACCTTTGAGAATTTCCCCCCTGCACATCTGTGTCCAGATGGATTCGAGCAGCAGGAATGGTGAAGCTCCACCTGGGAGGCGACGGAGGTTTTGTTGGTCCCTCGGACCCGCCACGGGGTTCCAGGGGTTAAAATTCGGAGAGAAGGGGAAGTGGCGCTGCTGACTCACACGGTGGGTTTTGTGTGTGCAGAAAAGCTGAGGTTTGGGGTTGTTTTGGCCAGTGTGTTCCCTCCTCTGAAAGCAGCCCCTGCAGGAATTGTGCTGGAGAACGGGAGGCTTTCTGAGCCTCAGCCAAAAATGAGCAATTAACGGCGTGGAGTAACGAGGGCTGTCAGCTGCTTGTCCCCGGGCAGTGCCTGGAGCTGAGGAGGAGCCCTGGCCGTGTTTGTGGTTGGGGTGTGCCCACCCGGCAGTGCCCACGGCGCTCCCGTGACCCGCCCGGGACTGTCCCGGCCTGTTTGGGGACACCAGGGCTGTCCCAGCCTGTTTGGGGACACCGTGTGCTGCCCGGCCCCGGGGCTGGAATTCGGGTGCAGGAGGGAGGGGATGACTCAGCGCTGCTGGAACACACGGGGTGTGAACCTTGGGCCCTGTGTCTGCCCTGTGGGCACAGCGAGGCCCGAGGGGGCTTCCAGAGAGCAGAGCATCCCGTGGGGTGTGGTTTTCCTGCTAAATCCACCCTGACCTCCCTTACAGCAGCAGGGGACTCAGCTTTGGGGGTGTGAAGGAGCCTGTTTGTGGCTCTGTGACAGCCCAGAGTCCTTTTGCTTTCGGGAGCTCTGGGCATGTGGCTGTCGGGGGATGTGGAAGCCCTTGAGCTCCCGGGGCTGGTACATGAGCTGCAGTTCCAGGAATCCCTGTCTTAGTCCTGCTGCCCGAGCTTCCCAGGAATTTCGACGCCCCTCTCCCAGCCAGCTGCCTGTTGGGCTGGATCTACCCCCCCCCCCAACTCAAGTTCAAAACCCTTAGTGAGAAGAAGTTGTGAGAAGTGAGAAGCTGTTCAGTGTTTTGGGAACTCCCCTGCAGAACTCGGCTGGAACACAACACCCGGACATGCTGGCTTATATATATTTATTTTATATTTATAGCGTTCAAAGCGAGGGGAGTTGACTGTTCCAGGACAGATGGTAATGGGAGCTGTTTGCCCACACGTGTGTACTTTAGTTAACACTTTTGGGGAGGTCACAAGGACAAGTTCCTCTCCCTCTGGCTGGACTGGGAGCAGGGCAGGACAGACCTGATCCAGGAGGGTGTGCAGCCCTTGGAAAGCAGACGCTTTTCCAGCACTTCCTGGGTTAAGGCTGTGGCCTGTTTGGAGGGATCCCTTTTCTGCCTGTGGTTTTGGAGCTTTTTCCATGCAATTCCTTTACAAGGAGCAGGCTGTTCCGTGTATTCCTAGAAATCCATGCCTGGAGGCTCGCTGTGACGGGCTGGAGCTGGCTTGTCCTGCTGGGCAGGGAGAGCCTGTGGGCTGGTTAACCCTTGGAGCGTTAACAACTCTGTGTAAGCCTCGAGCAAGGTGTGTGTAACTGCTGCTCTGCCCATGCGGCCACGTCCTGGCCCCTGGTGCGTCCAGGGCTGTCCCACCTGCAGCTCTTGGCCCTGCTTTTGGCCGTGGGTGGAAATTCAGTTCGATTTTCTGTTTGCTCTGGGGGTTGCTGTGACCTTGAGCGAGGTGGAAGGGGCCGGATCTGTTGCTCCCAGCACCGGGCTGGGTTTTGGAGCCTTGTCTTCCCTCTGGGCAGCAGCCTGGCAGCATTTGGGTGCTGGAGCCTTCCCCCTGACTTACAGATACAGTGTCCAAGTGCCAGGCTTGTTGTGAGGCAACACACACTGAGCAGTGAGTGCTAAATCACAGATACCACCGAAATATCCAAGCATCCCAGAGTGGTCCGGGTTGGAAAGGACCTTAAAGATCATCCGGCTCCAGCGCTGGGCAGGGACACCTGACCATGTTCTTGTGCCCCCCCAGGTACCAGGATCATCTACGACCGCAAGTTTCTGATGGAGTGCCGCAACTCTCCGGTGGCCAAGACACCCCCCTCCGACCTTCCCGACATTCCGGGCGTCACCAGCCCCAGCGTGGAGGAGCTGAAGCTGGAGAACCACCACGTGCAGAACTGCGAGGAGAAAGTGAGCGCAGGTGAGTGCAGGCAGCAGAAACCCGGCAACCCGGGAGGTGTGCCGCTGGTTCCTGGAAATTCCAGAGCTGGGATGGAGCCAGGAGGTTCCAATAAGCCGTGGTCGATGCCCCAGTGACTTCTTGGAAAATCGGAGTGGGCTCCCTGTGACGGGGGTGACGAGGTTTTTGTGCTGCTTTGGCCCTGCTGTGGGCCCCAGCAACGTGACTGTTTCAGTCATTAAGTGTGATTTGCTGTAGTTCCCGTTAATTTAGCATTTGGGAAGCTGCTGCTGCTGCTGGATCAGGAGCCCTGTGAAGAGCAGAGGAGGCAGCTGTTGCTGCCTCTCCCTGTGCTGGGCCGTGCTGCAGCTGCTTGGAGCTTCGGGTTACAATTCACAGTAGGATTTACTCAGGGTTTTTAATATCAGCACGAGTTGTGAGTTCCTCCTGCCTGTTTCTGACCCCACCGTGTGACAGGGACACTTCACCGAGGCCCTGAGGCAGCAACACGAGCCAGCGTTGCTCTTGAAGAACAGTTTTTAGAGTTATTTGAGGCTATTTCTTGAAGCAACATGAAGCTACCAAGTGCAAGTGCTGATCTTCTCTCTAAAAATAAAGCCCTGAAGGTTCCTGTTGGCTTCCATGCTCACTCCAAGCAGAATGTTTCCAGAGTTGCCTCATGCCTTCGCACTCTCGTGACCTCAGGTGTCTCCCTGGACCCTCTGTCACCCTGAAATGCAGGCTGGGTGCTGGGTTGTGGCTCTCCCAGAGAATCCCTGTGCCCAGGAGCAGATCCTGGCTGCTCTGGCTGGCTCCTGTCCGGCTGTGGGAGCAGCTGTGGGGATAATGGCCGTGGAATGTGGCCGTGTGGGTTCGTACCAGTGATTGCCATCCACGTGGGTCTTTACATTCCCTGTTACAAGGATATCCAGGGGTAGGGATAATTTATTTAAAGGGCATTTTCTCTGCTTCTGCTCTTGTTGGTCCGAGGAAGATCCCCCAGAGCTGACACTTTTACAAGAGCTTCAGGAGATGGTTTTCACACCAGCCTTGACGTCTGAATGCAGATTTTTAAGCCCAAACTGCCCCATTTCTGAAGCACAGCCACCAGTCACTCCTTCACTAAAATCTTTGGTATTTAATGTGGAACTCCGAGGACTCATTTGTGGTTTTGTCCCTTCAGCAGGTGAGGAAGAGCAGTTTGACATGGACATCTGACGCACCTGCCCGGAGAGTGCTGATCCAGTGAAGCACCAGGACTGGTCTTGAGGATTCCCACCAGCCAGGCTTACAGCAGCCCATGCCTTGAGTGCCTTGCTGCTCCTGGGAAAGGCAGCTGATTCCCTTGGGAGAGCAGAGCGTGTCCTGTTCCAGGGGCCGGGTCTCGGAGTGCCGGAGGAGACACTCTCACCCCTCGGTTTTGGTTCCAGTTTTACGCTTTTGTTAATCATTTTAATACTGTAACCCGTTACAGAAATGCTGCATAAGGGAGAAATAAAAATCATGTGGAGTCTCCTGGTGTGGAGATGAATGCAATAAATGTGGCTTCTGTCCGTTATTCTGGCAAGAAACCACCGGGCCTGAGGTGTTAGAAAGGGATCAGGTGGTTCTGTGCATCAGCCTCAGGTACCCCCTGTGCTGCTGGGCCAAACATCCCTGTGTCCCAGGGAGACAAGCCTGGCTCGGAGAGGGGAATTTTCATCAGAGAAAGTTAATTTTTCTGTGGGGAATGCTCAGTTTGCGTCCCCTGGACCAAATATCTGCATTTTTAGCCTGGAGTTTAATGAACTGTGGTCTGCAGGAGTTTCTATCACGTTGCTGTGTGAATGCTGGGGGGGAGTGGGGGCACCTCAAGGAGGACAATCCATATTGGGACACAGCCTGGATCTCAGACTTCCTAAACCACAATGAGTGTCTGTGCAAATCAGTTTCTGTAGATAGCTTTTAAATATCTGCTAATGAGGCTCAGTGGTGACATTACGATATGCAAACCCTTAATGATGAGTAGCAGAACAAAGCAATTGCTGCAGATAAACCCGCATTTCTTTGAGATAAGATTTAAGGGTTTCTCCGAAACCTTAATGGGAACAAATCCAAATTTATTGCCCTCAGGTGTGACTTCGTCAGCCTTGCAACTCTGCACAGGTTTGGTTCTGAGGAGGGTTTAGAGAGGAGCTGCTGCAAGAGGCAGGAGCCTTGAGGGGTTGGCATTTGGGCTGGGCACAAAAGCCTGGATTTTGGGGTAAGTGTCAGGTATTGCAGGTAACGCTCTTCAATCCCATTCCCTCCCACCTGTAGGAGAGGTAACACGTGCTGGAGGTGTTAAGTACTTTGTCCCTGCCCTGGCAGCTTTGCATCGGTATCTGGAGCTTATGCAGATCTGGGGGAGCATCAAAGCCCCAGGTGCCTGGGACAGCAATGCATAGCTGATAATTCGGAGGGAGGGGGGGGCTCCCTGTGGAACACCTGGCCAGGTGTGACCAGGGCTCTGTCCGGGAAGGTCAGGGCTCCCGCTGTGTTCCCGGGGCAGGGCCCTGGGGCCACAGGCACTCCGTGGGGGGCAGAGAGAGTCCTGACCAAAGTGTGGATGGGATGAGGTGACGTGACACTTGTGGGCATCTGCTCCCTGCAATTTGTCCTAAGCCCCGTTCCTTGAACTTTTCCGCCCGTGGCGTGGGACCAAGTGGCCTTAGCATCCCATAGCTCCTGTCCTTCACCCCCTCCCTCACGCCCCTGGCTGCTGCATCCCCCAGCCAGGCAGTTTTGGATCCGTCTCCCGCTGCCTTCATGTTTGCAGCTCTCCGAGCTGTCCTGAGCCATGCCCGGAGCAGCTCAGTGTTCCAGGGCAGGTCCCTGCCTTGCCAGGCTCTGTTCCTCGCCCAGCACTTGCACCCCCAGGCCGAGGAGCTGCTTTTCCTGCAGGCTGAGCCGTGGTGAGCACGGCGGGAGGGAGGGAGGCAGCTGTGGGTGGCTGTGGCACAGCTGGGATGCTCTGGGGAGGTCCAGGGCCAAGTGTTGGCTTTGTCATTGCATTTCCCATCCCGGCCCCTTTTTGTCTCGAGAGGGTAGAGCAGCACACCCGGCGTCCCTGCATCCTGCCCCGCATCTCTGAGTCCTGCTCCTTGTCCTTGCGTCCTAATCCGTGTCCTTGTGTCCTTCTCTGTGTCCCAGTCACGGGACAAACACCACCTGCCTGCCCCAGCTCGTACCTTTAGTGCCCCCACTTGTACAAATACCACCCTGGGCCTGTGATAAGCCCCTTGGCCTGTTTGTTTTTTGCTCTTTCCCCGTGTGTCCAGAGCAATCCGTGCCTGCCATCCCCTCTGCCCGTGGCTCCAGACTGATCCCAGCTGCCCCACATTCCCATATTCCCCAAGTGGTCACTGCCTGTATCCAAGTCTTGCCCTCCCAGAAAACTCCAGGCACTTTCCCTGCTGGAAAACCTTCCCTGCGTGGGGAGGCTCTGTCTGTCCTTGGTGTGTAAGGCTGCTAAGGCTCAGCCAGCCCTTCCCAGAGCAGAGACCTGCCAGCTGCCCCCTGGCCCTGGGATGCTGAGGGGTCTCAGGCAGGACCCCGTGGCAGGGCTGGGGCTGTCCCCCCACTTTATTGTCCTGAGTGTTTGGGCTCCCTCTGCCCCCTCCCTGGAGCCGATGTGGATTGGGGCAGGGGCAGGGCCACAGCTCTCCCTGCTCAGATCAGGTCCCTGCTCACAGCCCGAGCCTGGCAGAGCCCGGCTGGCTGACAGACCCTCGCCTAAACCCGGCTTTATTGTCGCCGTCCACACTTTGATGTTTTCCTTACAGCCCTGGAATCTCAGCCTTTATTTTTCCACCCCGCTCTTCCCAGGGAACGGCTGCTGCTTCCCCCTGCCCCGCCACAACTTTTGAACTCGCTGCTGGATTCCAGGCATGATGGAGGGGCAGAGATGGCAGAGATACAGCGAGAGGCAGGGGCTGGAGGGGGCCAGGGGGTCCCGGGCTGGTCTCGGGGGTGTGAATCCTCCTGTCTGTGAGCAGGAGTAGCAAAGCTACGGAGAAAGAGGCAAAATAACGTGGTTTTATGTCACCCGCAGCGCAGATGTGCAGGTTTCTGCATGGCTTTGCCTCCTGCCGGGGGTCAGCCCCGCGCCCCCGGCCCACCCTTGACAGCTCCTGCAAATGACCCTCTAATGACGGGATGGTCGCAGTGTGAAAGCTGTTGGAATATGTAAGCGGCCCCGGGGAGGGTCTGCTGGGGAGGGGGGACACACCAGACACGCTTTGTTTATCCGCCGGCTGGGATGTGGATTGGGGATAATCAGGCTGGGCTGGGATGTGGAGTCGGGGCCGCTGGTCCCAGGAGGGGCGGGATGGGGGTGGTCCCTGTCCCATCCTGCGGAGCCACCTGGGCCACCCGCCGACAGCCCCGGCGCTTGTGGTCCCTCCCGTCCCCTCGGCTGCGCGGGGACCGCCGTGGGTCCCCCCCGCGAGTGCCGTGTCCCCATTCGCTCGGCGTGGAATCCGCTGCTGTTAGAGAGCACGGCCCTTCCCTCATCTCCGAGGGGTAAATGAGGGTGGGAAATCCCTTTAGCCTCCCCTTCCCTGCCTGCAGGTGCCTCCCCGCTTGCTCTTGAGCAACCTCTCCTCAGGGTGGGAGCAGCTTCGTCCTTATCTCACGTGAACTTTGGAGCTTTTGAGCATCTTTTGTACCGTTGGAGGGACCCCTTTGCTCTGGCAGTGTCAGGAGCAGCCAGAGCCCACCTGCTCTGGTGTTACTGGTGAAGGAGCAAATGGACAGAGAGATGGAGGAACTGCACCCTGACAGACCACCAACAGCAAAAATGGGTTGTGGAAATCAGCTGAACCACCAGGCGTTGTTAATATATATATATATATATATATAATTTATTGACGAGTTTTACAAATGTGACCCTTTCTCTACCGCCCCATCCAGCGAGGGGAGAAAAGGCTCGAGCAGATCCACGGCCTCACAGAGGGAACAGAGTGTGCTGTGGCAGGGAGTGATGCTGCCATGCTCCAGTCCTGCACCTCAGCTCCTGCCTCTGCCCAGCAGCACCAGCCCTCGGCTGCCCCAGGCACACCTTCCAGCAGCGCCACAGCTCCTGGAAAAACACGGTGCGGGGCACCAAGGTGCCACAGGGAGCTGGCTGGTGGCCTTTCCTGCGTGGAGCCTGGATCCAGCCATGCACCGTGGCCACGAATCACCGCTGACACCCGGGCACCCCACTCCTCCCCTGGCCCAGCCAGGGCTTTGCCGACCCACGGTCACACGGTCTGTGCGATGGGCGTAGGTTGGGCAGCCGGTCCTCGGGGGCACTTCGGGCAGAGATGTGCCCCTTCCCAGCGGGGCACGAGGTGGCCTCAGTTGCAGCCGCACTCCTCGATGATCATGTCCTCGTGGTGGCGGACGACGATCTCGCCCTTCTCGTAGTAGAGCATGGAGAGGGGACTCATCTTGACCGGGGAGCAGGCTGGACACGGCACCTGGTTGGGCTTGTAGAGCTGCAGCAAACTCTGTGGGAGACACGGGAAGGGCAGAACATCCATCCCCCCTGCCGTGGGTGGAGGGCTGGGAGTGTGGGGGGCGCGGGGGCAGCTCCTCTTACCTGTATGTACGCGTGGTTGGTGGGCTTGAAGGTCTCGTCCACGGGCGAGGGGCACAGCCCTTCGCACCGGTAGGCGTTGTACTTTTTGGGGTAGACGATCCAGCTGCCCCAGCCCGTCTGCTCGAAATCCACCATCATGTCCACCCTCCTGCAGAGGGCCCTGCCCTCCTCCCGTGGCGTGGCCGCAGCAGCGTCGCTCGCTTTGATCCTTTGCTTCTCCATCCTGTTCCTGCGGTGCCGGCGCGTCCCCCCGCCCTGGGAGCCGCTGTCACGCATGATGTACTTGGAGGTCTCCGCCGTCCTGATGAGGCTGTGGTCTCCTGGAGACTTGTCCGTGGAGAAGACGAGCAGCAGGACTCTGTCTGCCACGTCCTGGGGCAGGGCTGGCTCTCCGTGGCCAGTGTCGCTCAGGGTGGGCGAGTGCACCGCACCGGTGGCCGGGACATCCGAGCCGTTCACCTCCCACCGCTCCTTTCCCCCGGGACTGCGGTGCCCGGGGACCACGGCTTGGTGGAGCCAGGACCGGAGCAGGTTGGTGACCTCGAAGACTTCCCAGGAGGCCTGGGTGGCAGAGGGGCTGCCGGCCACGGTGCCCAGGAAGAGCTGGTGGGCGCAGGTCCTGTCAGCCCGGCACCTGCGCCGCTGGCTGTGGTAGATGTCCAGGGAGACGTTGTGGGAGTGGGAGAGCCGGGGCAGGCGGAGGCGGAGCTGGGCCAGACTCACCTCCTGGCTGCTGGACAGGGAGGACATGTCGAAGGAGAGCGCCCAGCGGGAGCCGTTCTGCAGAGAGCCTGAAAGCCAAGGGCAGGGTGAGGGGACGTGGGGCCGGGGGTGCCAGCGCCAGGAGGGACCGTGCCCTCACGTCCCTGCCGCGGGAGCCCGAGGGTCAGGGGAAAGCCGCTGAATCCATCCCCAGAGCCAGCGAGAGCCCCGGGCAGGGCTGGACCCAGCGACAGGGATGCTCGGGACACTGGGGGTCCCTGGACAGGGATGCCCGGGGATCGCACGGGACCCGGGGACAGTGCCGGTCCCAGGACAGGGATGCTCAGGGATGGTGCAGGTCCCGGGGACGGTGCCGGTCCCAGGGCAGGGATGTCCGGGGCCGCGGCCCCACTCACCGTGCGGGGAGAGGCTGAGGGCGGCGGCGGCGGCGGCGCGGAGCGGGGCGGGAGGGGCGCGGAGCAGCTGCAGCATCAGCGCGGGGCAGCGCGGCGGGGCGCGGGTCGGGGACCGGGTGGGTGCCCAGGGGGATGCCCGAGGGGATGCTCCGGTCGGTGCCCGGGGGGATGCGCAGCCCAGGCGGAGCAGGGCGAGGGCGCAGAGCGCCAGCGCGGGCGCGGAGCGGAGCGGGACCCGCATGTCTGCCCGGGCCACCCGCAGCCGCCCTATTTGTACAGCGGCCCCGAGCGCCGCCCCGGGCATCCCCCTCTCCGGCAGCCCCCTCCCCTCTTCTCCCCGTCCCTCTTCCCAGCCGTCCGTCCCTATCTCCATCCTCCTCCCCTCCACTCCCATCTCCTCCCTGACATCCCTCCACGGTTCCAACTCCGCCGTCCGTCGTTCCTCTCTTGCTCTCTCCTCCTCACCTTTCCCTATCTGCCTCCAGCCTTGTCCACCCCTTATCCCTCCAGCTCTCCAGTTCTTTTCCTCCTCCCCGTCTGCCTCTCCATCACCCCTCCATCCCTCCTGGGCTCGTCCCTCCATCCCTGTCCTGCCGTGGCTGGTGGGCACAGGGACGGCACTGCCCGGGACCCCTGGGGACGAGTAACGCAGGTACATTCCCCGCCACCCATCGGTCCTGTCCTGCTCCTTGGAGAAGGGACCGGGACCTGGGATACCCGAGGACCCCAACCTCTCCAGGCTGGGGTTCTCAGCGGGGGTCCCCCTCTGCCTCCTCCCGCCTCCCAACCAGGTGACGCTCCTCCTCCCCTGGGAAACCTGGGACCCTCTGGCGGTTTCTTACCCCGCTGTCAGCCCCGCACCTCCCTCTCAGGCCGTGGCCGGGTGACGTCACGACCGCGCAGAGTGACGTCACGACAGCGAGGGGGAAACGTGACGTCACGGGCCTCCCCCCGCCCTCCGCGCAGTTTCCCTGCGGCCGCCGCCAGGCGGAGCCACTGCGCCGCGGTGGGGCCCACCGGGAGCCGTCGCCCTTTGAAGCGCCGGGTCTCGCGAGAGCCGCGGGCGCGGGCGGCGGGCGAACATGGCGGCGGCGATGGCGGCGGCGGCGGCTGAGGGCGCGGAGCCCCCTCCGGAGCCCCCCCCGGCCCCGGAGCCCCCGGCCCCGCCAGAACCGCCCGCCGCCGACGCCGAGAGCGGGTATGGCCCCCCCCTGCGCGCGCCCGAGCGACCCCCGCAGCCCCCGCACCGTGAGGGCTTTGATGGGGGAAAAGGGGAAGGGGGGGGGTAAAATCGCCGCGTTACCATGGGAACGGGGATGGGGGGTCCGCACCTCCCCAGAGGGGCCCGGGGGGGGCCCAAGCGGCACCGGGAGGGCGGGGGGAGATGCGGGTGCAGCCCCGGGGGTCCCCGCGGGGGCGGCTCCTCTTGACACGTGTGTGCCCTGGCAGCGGGGACACCGCCATGGTCGATGTCACCACGGCCCTGGAGACCGAGTCCGCCAACGGCAAGGAGCCCCTGGTAGGTGCCGTGGGCACGGGAGGGGTGGGGGGGTGGTTCAGCCCTAAGAGAATTTATGTGCCCCCAGCTTTGGGTCTGGAAAGGCTTATTTTGGAAGTTAAATCCCCACTCGTGTAACGAGCTGAGTCTGTGGAACAGCTCCAGAGCGGGCACGGATCACGGGGAGGGATTTATTCCCTTTAAAGGTGGCAGTGTGTGATGCCCTGGCTCTGCTCTGCCCAGGCAGTGTGTGATTCCCTGGCTCTGTCCTGGGCAGTGTGTGATTCCCTGGCTCTGCCCCCGTTCCAGGACACGGCTGGGGATGGTGCCGAGGCCCTGGACGCCCAGGGGGGCTCGGGGGACGAGGAGAACGCACGGCAGCTGGGTGAGATCGAGCTGCAGTGTGGGATCTGCACCAAGTGGTTCACGGCGGACACCTTCGGCATCGACACCACGTACGTGAGCTCTGGCAGCAGGGAGGGAGTGTTTTAGAGTTCCCAAGGACCGAGGGCCCGTCCGTATGCTTGGACACTTGGAAACCAGCACGTTGTGTAAATAACTAAGGCTTTACCTGCTGCAGTAATTACAGTGTACCCAGCTCTGACAAACCTGCTCTTTCCCAGGTCCTGTCTGCCCTTCATGACCAACTACAGCTTCCACTGCAACGTGTGCCACCACAGTGGGAACACCTACTTCCTGAGGAAACAAGCAAGTGAGTTTGGGAGAAGCACGTTGGGGGGTGTTTTGTGCAAGGTAATCCTGAAGGTTTGGTCTTGTCCGGGAGGGCTCTGCTGATACTTTTGGAAAATGACCCAAAAATTCTTAGCAAGAAATCTGTGACTCCTTCTAGAAATGTTTTGCTGTTTTAACTGATGAAGATGGTGTAAATGTGTTCAGGGGTGAACGGGGTGATCTCCAGGGGATTTGGTGTTCCTCGGGGTGATGCTGCGGGGTCGGTGGTTGCTGTGTACGCAGGTGGGTGTCTGATCCTCCCCACCAAGTGTAATTGTATCCCTGGGGTGTTTTGTTTCCCAGATCTCAAGGAAATGTGCCTTAGTGCTCTGGCCAACCTCACGTGGCAGTCGAGGACACAAGACGAGCACCCCAAGACGATGTTCTCCAAGGACAAGGTTTGGCTGCGACGGAAGCGCCGCGGCTCCATGTCAGGGGTGGTGTCAGCAAGGAGGAGCTCAGGGAGATGCTTGGTGTTTTCACAGGATATTATCCCGTTCATTGATAAATACTGGGAGTGTATGACAACGCGGCAGAGGCCTGGCAAAATGACCTGGCCCAACAACATTGTCAAAACCATGGTAAGAACTGGGGGTAAATCCCTGGGGGAATGAACGTGAACGTTGTGGCTTTGTGATGTTGGTGTGTGCTGAGGGCTGGCCTTGGAGCTGAAGGGTAAAGATGCTGGTGTAGCTACCACATATTAATAGCACATGCTGGGATTTAAATACTTGTTAATGAATTTGCTACAATATTACCCCGAGTGACTTGAACTCCTGTGTTTCAGTGCAAAGAAAGAGACGTGTTCCTGGTGAAAGAGCACCCAGACCCGGGCAGTAAAGACCCGGAGGAAGATTACCCCAAATTTGGGCTTCTAGACCAGGTATGTGATGAGAGAAGGGAGCAGAGCGGGGATCTGGGAGGAGGAGTGGGGGATCCTTTTGGTGCCTTCTGCTCAGCCAAGAGGCAAAGCTCTGCCACGAGTCCGTGTTGTGCCAGCAGCGGGTGGGAGCTGCAGCACCTTGGAGTGCCCTGCTCGGGCTCAGGGTGACCCCCTTTGACCAGTACAGCAGATTGTTTGATCTCTTGCAGGATCTTGCCAATATCGGCCCTGCCTATGACAACCAGAAACAGAGCAACGCTGTGTCCACGAGTGGAAGCTTGAACGGCAAGTTCTGTGCTGGGGAGGGGTTTGGGTGTTTGGGACTAAGCTGCGTTTCCCAGCACTCTGGGCATCTGTGCAGTTAAACTGTCGTGTGAGCTGAGTTTATGCCTGTGCTCAGAACAGCCTCACTGTGCCTTTTTATAGAAGGATTAACTTCAGTTCTTGGGAAGGTTCACCTGTTTCTTTAGGGTGACCAGATAAATCGAGATGCTCGCCAGAAAGCTGAGCTAGTCAGTTTGCTCTTAGAATCGTTTTAGTTTACCTCCTTATGTTATTCAGATTTCTTGTTTCCCTTCTGATACTTGAAAGTAGCTGGGGAACAGGTAAATATATAAATTACTCCTTGTGGTCACTGCTTGTGCTCTGCTGTTACTCCTCGAGGGTGACTGCTGTGCTGTCCCGTCCTGCTGAGGTTGCTCAGGGTGACCTTACTCAGTGAAATACCTGCTGATGAGAATGTATATTAATAATCCGCAGTAAACACGTCCCAGTAGCACAGGCAGGAGGTATTTGGGGCTTTTTAAAGCAGGTTACAGGTATCTCAGGTGTGTTGTCTCCATGTCTTGCACTGTTGTTTTTTATTTAATTTCTGGGAGACTGACAAACATGTGGTGCCACTTCTGTTCTTGCAGGTGGAGCCTCTCTGGGAGGTGAATATTTACCTTTCAGCTTCTAAAACTTAAGTATTGCTGTTTGCAAAGCTTTTTTGCTTGATTCTCTTAGAAGCCAAAGTCAATTAAAAATGAAAGCATACCCTGATGTGATTGCAGTCAGGCTTTAATACAAACCAGCAATTCCACTCTTTAATCTTTAGCAATTAGAAGCTTTTATTGCCATATTCTGCCCTACTTGACTGTTTTAAATGTTTTCTTTGTGTATTTTACTCTTGTGTTTATTTTTCCTCTGTGTCAATTGACCTAATGTTGTCATTTAAACTCTTAAATAATTTGGTCTGAAACTTACAGTGTGATGGGTTGGGCAAGTAAATATTTACCAGCTGCAGATCCTGAATGTTTATCTGCACTGAAACCAGATCAGGTCATGTTTGTGCAGAATATGGCATTCCCTGGGTGATTTGGATCCCTTGCACCATAAGGGAATGCTGGTAATGGAAGAGCTGACTGGATTTTTAATTATCACACGAATGCAGTTCGTGAAGGTGTTTTCCTTGTAAATCAGCACTGATTTCTTTGGAAATAGCGTGATGATAAAAGGCACATAACATTTAATTTATTAAAACATCATGCTGATCTTAGTTTGATTAAATTTCACATGCAGCCTTTCCTATGCTACAGTCCTGTGAGTCCAAAATCAGTGCTGTAGGTCAGACTGGCACGCTGTTCAATCCCAGAGCTGACTTTGGTGATGCTGAAGAGAAACACCTCTTGCTTTTCGTTTTACCTCAGCGTAGGTGTATTTTGTTTTATAGATGGAAATTGAACGTTAAGTGCTTGTTGCTGATTGGTATCAGAGTGTTTCCCCAGCACAGGGTCACTGGGACAGTGGCTGTGCTGCAGGGTGGGGTTTCTGCTGCTTCTGCAGAAGTAGATTGGAACTGTGACTGGAATCTCCATGAAAGGTTAATAATAATAATACCTCTGAAGTGGATCCCAGTGCTGCTGCCTGTAGATCTTCTGATGACAGAAAAAATTCTTAATTCTGACCTCAAAAGCTCGGGTTGAGCTCGTTTTGCTGCTCAGTCTCCCTCAGCTTCCGCTCCAAATTTAGTCCCCTGTGGATTTTGCTGTGCTCGTTGGCACCAAGGGCCGGTTCACATCGACTGTGGACAAAGGCTCCTGAGCCCACGAGCTCGTTTTGGTTTGGCTGCTTCTGCCCCTCTGTCCCTGGAGATTCCGAGTGCGCTCCCCGACCCCAGCTCCTTACGGTGCCTGCTCTGTGTGTGCAGGGGGAATGGCTGCTGGAGGCAGCGGGAAGGGCCGGGGAGCCAAACGCAAGCAGCAGGACGGAGGGACCACGGGAACAGCCAAGAAAACCCGGAGGTGAGAGGAGGGCGCGGGTACTGAGGTGATGGGCACCGGGCAGGGACCTCTGCACTTGGGATACCTTAAGCTGCCTCCCACCTATCTCTGCCTCGGGTGGGTTTGTGGGGAGTCACTCCAGAGCCCTGTGATGTTACTGATAACTCACAGGCCAGAAATTGTTTGCAGTGGGTGAGTGTGTGCTCAGTTTGTAGGTGAGTGTGTGCTGGTTTTGCACAGACACCGGTGTGCAGCCCCTGAGCGCAGGGACGGCTCTGCAGGGCGGTTTCCTGGGGTGACCTGTGACAGCACCACGGCCGCTGGGAGATGCCAGCCTGGAGTTTCTGTGTTTCAGTGACCCGTTGTTCTCAGCTCAGCGCTTGCCCCCCCACGGGTACCCTCTGGAACACCCCTTCAACAAGGACGGGTATCGATACATCCTGGCCGAGCCTGACCCCCACGCGCCCGACCCGGAAAAGCTGGAGCTGGACTGTTGGGCAGGAAAACCGATTCCTGGGGACCTGTACAGAGCCTGCCTGTATGAACGAGTCCTCCTGGCACTGCATGACCGAGGTACAGACCTTGTGAATGTGTGCAGGTTGTGTTTCCGTACAGAGGCGTCTCGGTGACCTCTCGTTACCGGTCAATGGCATTTCAGGTGTAATTGCTCTCAGACGTGCAGATGTCAGATCTACCTCTGCGTGTTCATTTGCCTTTTGACACCTCCACCCTTAACAAATCACAAATAACAGCTGGTGTCACCCCCTGCAGCTCCCCAGCTGAAGATCTCTGACGACAGGCTGACTGTTATTGGCGAGAAGGGCTATTCCATGGTGCGAGCGTCCCATGGTGTGCGGAAAGGAGCCTGGTACTTCGAGATCTCCATGGATGAGATGCCTCCGGACACAGCTGCCAGACTAGGCTGGTCACAGCCCTTGGGTAAGTAACGTTAACAAATACCTCACAGCAGGTGCTCCTGCTACACTCCCTGTGCTCACAACGAAGTGTTTGTTTCTGCAGGGAACCTCCAGGCCCCTCTGGGATATGACAAGTTCAGTTACTCCTGGCGCAGCAAAAAGGGAACCAAGTTTCACCAGTCGATAGGGAAACACTATTCATCTGGCTATGGACAGGGGGACGTCCTGGGATTTTACATCAGCCTTCCAGAGGACACTGAGACGGCCAAATCCCTGCCTGACACCTACAAAGACAAGGTGAGGGGCGAGTTCACTGTCGGATTAAGCCTTGGCAGGTGGATAAGTGGCAAACAGGTTGCTCTGGCCTCACTCCTGCCCTTTCCATGGATCCTTCCCATCCTGCCTCTGGGTACCTCCGTGGTTCATAGGGGAGAGGTCCAAAGTGTTGATCTCAGGAAAACAAAATACTCCTGGATGTGATTGCCCACGTCTCCTTTCATCTTCCCCTCCTGGCTCTCAAATACTTGAGCTGTGGGAATCACTCCTCACAGGTACTCTGACACCAGGCACGCCTGTCCCTGTGCAGGGCAGGGGACGGGTAACACATTTTCGGGCTTGCTTCTGACATTGTTTGCTGCTATTTCAGGCTTTGATCAAATTCAAAAGCTACTTGTACTTCGAAGAGAAGGATTTTGTGGACAAGGCAGAGAAGAGCCTAAAGCAGGCACCTGGAAGCCAGGTGAGTTCTTGCTGTCACTTCTGCACATCTGGTAGAGGGGAACAGGGGGATAATCCTGGGACAGTTGCTGTGTTGTGACAGCCCCCGTCAGTGGGAAAACCTTTTTCATTTTCCAGATCATATTCTTCAAGAATGGTGTCAGCCAAGGGGTTGCCTTTAAGGACATCTTTGAAGGGGTTTATTTTCCTGCCATTTCCTTGTACAAGGGCTGCACGGTAAGCGAGGTGTCTTTGAAAGAGAATGCCTAAATCCACCAGTGTCAGTGATGCACAGTGTGAGCGCTCTGGGAGCACAGGCTGGGGGTAGGCTCAGAAACAGGAGGGAATGAGGACTGAGGACTAAAAGAGATTTTCCTGGTTTTTTAGATCTAATGAAAAATGTGTCTTCCCCAGGTTTCTATAAACTTTGGGCCGTATTTCAAGTATCCACCCAGAGACATCACTTACCGCCCTGTAAGTAAAACTGAAGCTTTTTTACCCCCATCTGGGAGACTCAGTGTTTAAACCAGAGGTGTTTAAAACAAAAGGTATTTTGGTGTGATTCGTACCACACCACAGCATAGCTAGGAGGATTGTGTTTAAAAATACTCAAGGACGGCTAGCCCAATCAATAATTTAATTTTCATTAAATAGTAGTCGCCGTCCTGTTCCTCTTGACAGACTGTAAGGCCCTACTGTTGCCTGTGCTGGCCTCTTTTATCAGCAAGAGGGTGGAATTGTTGTTTGAAGGAAACACTTGGAATTTTTTTCGCCCCACCAGTGTTTCCAGGAGGGGGAACAGCTCTGGAATGCTGCTGCCACTCCTTCCCAAGCCTGTACTCCCTGGCTGGAGCTCACTGTCCTTCCCTCTGCAGATGAGCGACATGGGCTGGGGCGCCGTGGTGGAGCACACGCTGGCTGATGTCCTGTACCACGTGGAGACAGAGGTGGATGGGAGGAGGAGCCCCCCCTGGGAGCCATAAACCCCCCCACACTGTGGATTTATTGCAGAGGAACATCCGTCCCTCAGTGACCAGCCACGACCCAGCAGGCTGAGGTGTTGTGTATGTGTTACCTGCTGCAGGTTCACACCCCTCCCACCTGCCAGAGTGTGAGTGGGGCAGGTCTGGGGGGTTTTGTGTTATTTTGGGGGCATCTCATGGAGCCTCCGGTACCGTTACAGCATCACCCCCAAGAGAAGGGGGTGCTGAGGTACCTCCTCCTGGGCTGTGGCTGTCAGTTATTGCTGAGAACAGGGTGTAGCTGGACCTGCCAGGTGGAGGTACAGTGACACCTGTGCTCAGGTGTGTTGGCTGATTGGGACCCACAGCTCCCAGCCAGGATGGCTCTGTTGGAACGAGACAGATGCATGTAAGACTGAAATTTGGGCTTCTGTCCAAACTGTATTTTTTTTTCCCCCACAAACTGGAAACCAGTTTAAAAATAAAGGCTTTAACTCTTCTTTTTATTCTGTCTTTGTCTTGTAAATTGTTACAAGCGGGATTTAAACTCAAAGTGGCTACATTTGGGATCTCTCAAGCTGAAGATCTGCTCACACGAGTTACACTGGGCCTCCTGCCAATGATCATCATTGGATGAATAAATAATTTGACACTTTGTCTGTGTCTGTACAGGAAAAATAAATTAGAGCTGCTTTTGGTTGGGGAGAGGGAATAAAAGTGTTAGTTAAGTGCTGTGTTTTAAGTCTTCGGGAGTAAAAGGTGAGGTTCAGTGAGGTCCGTGTTTGCCTCACTGAGGATGTATCTTCCCAGTCAGATGTCTGGGACCTCCCTAATAACTAATTAGCCCAGGCCTTTAATTATAGACACCACTAATTAAAGCTTTATTTATTCAGTGACAGTAATTAGGGAGGGTAGAGGTGCCTGGCTGAGCCAGCACATGCTCAGTAAAGGAAATGCAGGACTTCAGTTTTTGGTCCTGCACTTGCACAACGAGTTCCAATAAATAAACCTTTATATTTATTGATTGAAACCGTGTATTAATTAGCGGTGTCTGCTGCTAAAGGCCTTGGCTGATCAAAGTGACTCCCCCTTTGCCCCCTGAACAAAGCCCTGCCCCGGGTGGTGGGCGGGCCATGGTCAGCAGGTCACGGGCACGGGCTGGGCCAGGCGCTGCCGGAGGTGTTTGGCGAAGTCCACCTGTGTCTGGGACAGGACCTGGTTGATGATGGTCTTGGGCAGCCAGCCCTGGAGAGGAGCAGACACAGCCTGTGAGCGGGACCTGCCTCCCCCACAGCCCCTGCTCTCCACCCTGCACCGCTCCCCCTACCTTGAGGTCGATGCTGAGCAGCCAGGTCAGCCTGGTCCGGGAGGGGCTGCCGGGCAGCGGGCGCAGGACCATGCAGGTGGGACCGTTCTCAGCCCTGCCGAGGGGAGAGGGACCACGTCAGACCCAAAACTCGGATATCGAGCCTCAAAAACACACTTTGTGACTGGGGGTTTCCTCAGCAGCTCCTGCTGCCCAGACAAACCCAACGACTGAGCCCCTGCTAAAACCCTTCTCCCCCGTGGGAATCCCCCTCCTTGCACACCCGTGAGTGGACCGAACAGGGGGTTACCTGACGAACCCCTCCTGCTCCGGCATCGCTCCGTACGTCGTGGACATGCCGGCCAGGACGCAGGTGGAGCCGCGTCTCTTGGAGCACCGAACGCTCACAAAGTCCCGGGGCCCAACGATGTTCCCGGGGGTCGCGGCCGCCTTCTCGTGGGTGATCACCGTGTCCTTCCCAATCTTCTCCAGAATCTGCGGTTTGGAATTAAAACCTCCATGTGAAGTGCTCAGTGCCTGCTGTGAGGGCCCCTTCCAGTGCCGCAGGGAGTGGGACCCGTGCGAGCCCCAACTGTGACGCACGTTTCCTACCTTGACTTCTTTGACGTTGGGGTTCCAGTCTCCCATCTGCTCCATGTTGTCCACCAGCTCTCCGTACACGGAGTCCAGGGGCTGGTCCACCACCACCTCCAGCCGGAACACCTTCCCCACGTCCGGCAGCACCTTGCTCAGCACTTTGTCTCCGTTTCCCTGGAGGGGGGACAGCAGCATTAACACCACAGCCGTTTGCAGGAGGAGCCCCAGTGCCACGCGGCAGGGCACCCACCGCCACCGTCTCCGTCTTCCAGCCGTCCTGGTCCTCCAGGATTCGGAGGGATTTCTGCAGGGCTTCCTCTCCTTGCTTGATGTAAGACATTTCCGCCTCGCTGAAGGGCTTCTCCTCCAGCCTCGAGCCTGCCGGGACCAGACAAAGGCAGCAGTGAGTGCAAGAACAGCATAAAGTGCCAGATAAGCTTTATCTACACCAAATACCCTTTCCATGCCCAGGGACGGGGGAATTAAACCCAATTCCCACTCTGCTGCTGGTTCAGCAGAAGCACAGCCCCCCCACAAGCAGGTTTGCCCCCAACCACTCCCTGGATCCCCGACCCCTGACGGTGTCCCCGCGGCAGGAAGGGACAGACCCCCCCTCAGGTGGTCACTTACTGAGCAAGGAGCTCCTCCTGCGCACCTGGTGGATCCAGGAGCTGGGCCCCGGGCTGCGGCAGGCGAGCCTGCTCAGCTCCTGGCTGATGGCCACGGCGGCTTGTCTCCTCAGACCTGAGGGAGAGAGCACGTCAGGAGCCCTTCCAGGGGCTTTTCCCCCCCGTTTAAACATACAACGTGGAAAAGCCTCTGCTTGTCACCTTCACTGAGTCCCTACAGGCACAGGGAGCAGCCACTGCACTACCTGTCCTAAGCAATCCCGGGCTTGGCTCCAGCTCCAAGCCGTGCAGCAGTAAAAACACTGAGGAGTATCAGGTGGCCCAGGAAAGAGCAGAGAAATGGAGCACAAAGATAGGAAATCCTCACCACCAGCGGGAGCGTGACCCAGAGCTGGCCACAGGGGCACGGGCTGTCCCCTCGGACCCCAGAGACGGGTCTGGCAGCAAAAAGGACGGCAGGGACAGTAAATCACAAACCCAGGAAGCAGGATGGCATAGGGTGGGGTGAGGAGAGCACCCCTGAGCTCGTCCTCCCGTCCGAGAAGGAGTTCAGAAAGCAAAAGGGGGGGGGGGGTGTCCTTTCTGCCCCCGTGACTCAGCGGGAGCTTCTCATGTGAAGCCCCGCAGCCCCCCCGGCCCCTCACCTGTCATGTTGCGCAGGTGCCGGTAGGAGATGGCGGCGCAGAGCTTGGACGTGGCCGGGAGCATCTCTGTGTGCAGCCGGGTCCTGGGGCTGCGGTCGGTTCTGCGGCGAGCGCGGCTCTGCCCCGGCCCCGCCGGCGCGGCCTTAAGTACGTGGGGCTGAAGGATTCTGCCCCGTCAGCCGCGAGATAAGAGCCGTCACTCACCGCAGGGCCCCGCGGGCCAAGGCCAGACCCGGCTCCTCACGCAGCTGAGGGGTCAGCGCCGCGCTGGGACACGGAGCCGGCACAGGGGGGCACGGCCAGCCCCGTCCACGGCCCCGCCAGGGGGGCACAGCACCTCTGAGGGGACGCAGAGCTCCCCTGCCCAGCTCCTGCCACGCCAGGGACAGACCCCGCGGCACACGGGCCACCAGCTGCGGGCGAAGACAGGTGACAGTCAGTTCTGACAGGTATCAGCGGGCAAACACGGAACCGCAGAATCGGCAAGGCTGGAAAAGACCTACAAGGTCACCGAGGATGATTATCATGGATGGATAGCAATGGATAATAACAGGTGACAGTGGGCAACAACAAGTGGACGACACCATCTCACGACACAGCCGTCCTGGAATAACCAAGCCAGGCTCAGCCCAACCTCAGCAAACTGCACACAAAAACCAGGACAGCCCATATAGAGCTGAATGTTAAACACGTTGAGCTGCTGAGCCCAGGCTGGAAGCAAGGGGCAGCCCTCTGCAGCCCCCCTACCCCCAGGCCTGGTTATCTGTCCCAGGGCTGGGAGTGGTGGGCAACGGCAGAGCAGCGATAACGCTCAAGGCTGAAATGACATTTCTGGGATGAGTTATGGCCCCGAGACCAGCGCTCCCAGGAACCCTGTGAATCACAGCTGCTTCCTTTGACGTCAACCCCTGCACCCTCCTGCGGGGAGCCTGACCTTCCTCCCCGCTGTTGCAACAACTTGGCCCAGGGGGAGGTCACCCCACTGCTGCACCAGCCCCGGGGAGCCCCTCGCCTCCCCCTGCTTGTCCCCAGCGCCCCCGGGATGATTCGGGTCCTTACCTGCCATCCAGAACGGTCCTGCTGCTCCTCGGGGTGCTCCTCTCCATCGCCAGGGCTGCCGTCCTCCGCCACGCGCAGAAAACACCTCACACGTTCCCGTCAGCGACGCGTGACCCGACGAAGGTGCTGGAGGGGCCAGGAGGAAGGCAGAGGCTGCACCGTCCCCTTCCCAAACGTTTGCCGGGAAATCCTGGCTTGCGGCCACGGCTGTGACTCCCGGGTCGCGCCAACCGCTCTTCCCCCCGCTCGGGGCTTCGCCCACCTGCTCCCACCTGCCTTGCACGTGGAGTGAGGGAAATCCCGGAGGGTTTGAAATCCCTGAGCTGCTCCCGGGAGCTCCCGGCCCAGAGCTCCGGTCAAACGCACACGGAGCACCCCGCAGGTCCGGGTGTCCAGGGAGACCAGAGACCCCCTGATATTGTGCATTACCCACAGCCCCCCTGCCCTGACAGCGAGGGGGACACAGAAGCAGGGACCAGAGACCCCCCAGCCGCCACCACCCCGGACTGTTGTTATCCCAGACGGAGCAGCGGCTCCCGGCACAAGGCCTTGGCACAAGGACACGCAGTTGTTTGTGAGAACAACCGAAACAGCCCAGGCAGAGCCACCCCTCTGGCTCTGGGCTGGGGGGGCTGGAGGGCCACGAGCCCCTCTGTGCCCCTCGGGAGGATGAGGACAGTCACACCGTGCCACAGCACACGAGGGAAATGCCCCAGATGACCCATCCCCAGGGAGCCACACAGGGACTCCAAAAAGGATTCCAGAACCCTGAGGGGGGTCTGGTGGTCTGGGATACACCCAGGACCCTCACCAGCTCCTGGTGTGGCCTCAGCATCTCCTCTGGATGTCCCTTGAGGTCCCCACGCTGTCCTCAAGCTGCTGCATCCACTGAGCCTGCGAGAGGAAGGGACAGCAGTGGTCCCACAGCACCGGGGGTGGCACTGGGGGTGGCCAGGAGCAGCAGTAGTGCCACAGGCACCAGGGATGGGATTGGGGGCCCAGCACCTACCTCGGGCACCAGGGAGGCGGCTCTCCTTCGGAACTCAGCTGGCCTGGCCGGCCGAGCCCACCGAGCTCCAGCACCGGGGCAGGACAAGGCTCTGGTCACGGCTCAGACCTGCCTGGACCCAGGAGACCCCTCGGCTGAGCCCTGCTGATCTGGGGAGGGGGCTGGGGGCACGGACTCATATCCCACGTGCCTGCAAGGGGTGCCTGGGAAACCAGCACAGCCCCAGGATGGGCACCCAGCACCCCCCACCCACATCCCGCCGGGCAGGGAGTGGGGAGAACATGCTGGGGGAGGTAAAACACCCAGCCCCCCCCGAAACAGCCCCCAAGTCCCCCCACAAAGTCACCACGCAGCTCCGCTTGCAGCTTTCCGCTTAAAAATGTACAACAGGGCTCGAGGTACAAATATTCACAAATGTGCAAAATGTACAAAACCGAATCGACACCGACCGAAGGCGCCGGAGATTCGCCAGGGCCTGAAGGGATGGGGGGCCCAGGAACCCCGAGGCTGCCCAGAGCTGCCTCGTGAGGATGGGGGGAGGCCCCTCCACAGTGCCCGGCCACCTTCCAGAAAATTCCCCTCTCCCAGCCCGCTCCCCACCGCAGTGGCCGGAGCAGGGGAGGCCGCGCTTCCCTGGGGGGGAGGCTCTGTCGGGGTGACCCCGTCCCTCCTCCTGCAGCTGGGGGGGGTGGCCGGAGTGTCCCCCCACTCCAAGGCTGCCCGTGTTGCAGATAAACCGCAGCCCCCCCGCCCCGATGCCCGCAGAGGTCACGCTCTGACCCGGCGATAAGATAATGGGCTCAAAAGCAGCAAAAATAGGTCTGTGCCCTAGCCCCCTCCCTTGGCAGTGGGGAGGGGAGCTGGGGGGCAGGTGGTCCTGCAGTGGAAGCCCCCAGGAACAGTCTGGAAGGGTGGGGAGGTGGCAGGGTTGGGGTCAGGGCAGCCTCCACCCCTCTGCCCCCACCGCCCCCTGCCCACACACATCAGCCCGTGCCAGCGTCCCCCTCCCCTCCGTGAGCACCCCCGGAGCCCCCCGGCCCCAGCGCTGCTCTGGGATAGCCCTGAGAGGGCACACGGGGGCTGGGGGCTCCCCGAGGGGTCAAGACGGTGCCGGTGCCGGGGTTTGGCAGGAGGATTTGGCCGCGGGAGGGTGCGAGTTCACGGCGGCCGGGCTGGGGGGGCGGCCGGTGGTGCCGATGGTGTAGTCGGCCGGCTGCAAGGAACAGACAGATGGACGGCGGGCAGTGAGCCAGGGTGGCCTCGGGGACACCTCAGGGCACCCCAACCCCCCCAAAACACGTCCCCTTATCCCTTACGTGTCGCCGGAAGAGCCGCTGCAAAAGGCTGCGCTTGGGGGGCTCGGGCAGCCGCTGCCAGTCCAGGTCGGGGGAGCGGGTCCCGCTGGGTCCAAATACGTTGAGGTCCTTGAAACACTCGGTCTCGATCATCTGGGGGGGGGTCAGGTCGCCGCAGGGTTGGGCACTGACAGCACCACAGCAGGGTGGGCCCCCTCTGGTGCCCCCAGTACCTCGTTCTGCCAGGGGATGGAGACGCTGCCCGTGGCGAACTTGGCGTAGAAATCACTGTCGGTTTGGTCCAGGTTGACGCCTTTCACCGTCGAGAACTGCTCGATGTCCAGCACGTCCTTGCAATAAACCGCCCGTGGCTGCAGGACCCCGGGGGGCTGTCAGGGGAGCAGTGGGGGCAGCGGGGCTGTGCCCCCCACCATGGGTGCCCACCCCCGCCCGGCCCTTACGTCCGGCACGAAGGGGGGGGCCATGATTCCGGCCTCCAGCCGCTTGAAGTTGATGGTCCTGAAGAAGGGATGGCGCTTCACCTCGGCCGCCCCACCGGCCCCGCAGCCCAGCCGCGCCCCGGGGTCCTTGGCCAGGAGCTGGGGAAGGGAACGGGGCTGTCACAGCAGGGATGGACCCGGCCTGGCCCCCGTGGGGGTCCTGGGCCCCCGGCTCACCAGCTTGCAGATGGCCCGAGCGTCCTCGCTGAACTTGTCCGAGTAGAGCTCCTGCTCCTCCTGCACCCGCTTCTCCACCTCCTCCCGCTTCACCCGCTCCTTGCGGGCGCGGAAGGGCGACTGCCCCTCGATCATCTCGTACACCAGGCAGCCCAGGCCCCACCAGTCGGGGCTGAAGGTGTAGCGCTCGTTGCTGATCACCTCCGGGGCTGCGGAGCACAGCCCCCAGCTGTCAGCACCCGGGCACAGAGCAGCACAAGGACCCCCCGGCCCAGCCCACCCGCGCGGCCCCCACGCTCACCCATGTAGCCGACGGTGCCCACGCGGCCACGGATGGTCTCGCCCTCGGGGATCTCGACAGCCAGTCCCAGGTCAGAGATCCTGATGTGGCCTGGGGCAGGGAGGGGGCTGAGGGCACTGTCCCAGGGGAGGGTCGCCTCACATCCCTGCACATCCCCCCGGAGCACAGCCAGGCACCCCCTGGATCACGCAGAGACCCATCCCCACGCCACGAGCGTGGGCACAGCCAGACCCGGCAGCTGCCTCCTCACCATCGTCATCCAGCAGGATATTCTCCGGCTTCAGGTCCCTGTGGGGACAGAGGGGTGGCTCAGCGCCGTGCAGAGGGGTGGCTCAGCACCCGCTGCCCCACGCCCAGCTCACCTGTAGACGATGCCCTCCTGGTGGAGGTGCTGGAGCCCACAGCAGATCTCTGCAGCGTAGAAGGCCACACGCTTGTCCTCAAAGCCGGGGTTCCCCATGTTGTAGATGTGGAACTTGAGGTCTCCCCCGTTCATGATGGTCAGCACCAGGCACAGCGCGTCCTTCGTCTCGTAGGCATAGGCCAGGCTCACCTGTGTGCCCACCTGGCCGTCAGCGCCGGCCTCGGCCCCCCCAGTCCCCCAGGAGGGTCCCACACGCACCACGAACCGGCTGTTGACCTTCTCCAGGATCTGCTTCTCGTTCAGGGCCATCGCCTCCCCTTTCCGCTTCTTGATCCGCTTCTTCTCCAGTTTCTTGCAGGCGTACATCTTGCCCGTGGCCCGCACCTGGCAGGCACACACCTGGGGGGCCGGGGACAGCGATGGGGCGAGTCCCCTCTGCCCACCCACCCTGCAGCCCTCCCTCCTCCTCCGTGGCCGTACCTCTCCGAATCCGCCCTTGCCCAGGATCCGGTACTGCCGGAAGGTGTCCTTGGTGACAGACCGCCTGGAACGCACAGCCCCGGCCGGACACGTCAGCCCCGCGCCCTGCAGGGCCCCCAATGCCCCTCAGAGCCCTCACCTCTCCAGGTACTTCCACTGCAGGAACCGGTCGAAGTACATGCTGGCCCGGTAGTCGGCGAAGGGGTCCCCGCTCAGGAACCGGTGCAGGGGGCTGCGGGGAGAGGGGGCTGTTGGTGCCACCGCAGCCCCCCTGTCCCCCAGCCCTGGGCCGAGCACTCACCGCAGGCAGCTGCTGAACAGGTCCTTGCAGGGGCTCTTCTGCAGGTCCTGCAGGTACTTGTCGGCGTGGGGGTGGCCCACCTCGGGCAGGGAATCTGGGGACTGCCGAGGGGAGCGGAGGGATCACACCCACACCCTGGGGACATCGCTGCGCCCCACCCGTGATCCCATCTCATCCTGGTCACTTCCTGGTCGGGGAAAAGCCCCCCAGGACTCACCTCCTGCTGGAGGAACCGCTGGATGATCTCTTCCCCCATCTCCTTCCGCTTCTCATCTGGGCAGAGTTCATACTCCTCCTGGGATGCCCCAGGAGAAGAGGGTGCCTCAGACAGGGCACCAGGCACAGCTCTGCCCTGTGACCCCACCGGGCCTCCCCACCTCCCAAAATGAGGCAGGTCTGCCCCAGCCACAGGGAGAGGGATCCTCCTGCTCTTGCCCTACGGGCACCACCCACAGCAGGCACAGCTGGGACCGCTCCACAGCCTCAGCCCTGGGGTCACACCAAACCCACCACAGGGCTCAGCCCAACCCCAGCAGCCCTGGGAAAACACCTCAGTGCATCCCGAGGGTCCCTCACCACGGCGTCCAGGAAGCGGATGCAGCGCAGGAGCTCCGGCCGCGTCTCACAGAACTGCCGGAAGAGCAGCCGGCCGATGGGCTGCCGCTGGCACAGGCTGCCGTAGTCCCGCTCTGCAACGGGAGGCAGGAGCTGCCACGGGAGGTGCCCGGCACGTGCCACAGCCCCAGTTAGTCCCGCCAGCTCCCAGTGCCCTCGCGGCTCACCCAGGCCCTTGCGCAGCTCCTCGCACTGGCTGATGTGCGGGAACCGCAGGATCTCCCTCCACTTCTTGCTCCGGCCTTTCCTCTTGCCGCCTCCTCCTGCAGCCGGGAACGAGGGGCCAAGGTCACGCTGGCAGGACGGGCGTCGCTGCTCTGGCCCACCGGTGATGAGGGGAATGGGGTGGCAGAGCCCCTGCCCAGTCCTGCAGAGTCACCTGGTTTGGGGGTTCCTTCATCCCACCGCTCCTGGCCCCCAAAACCCATCGCTCACGTGCCACACGCTGCCAGCACTGCTCTGGGCCTTGGGCACTGCTAAATCCAGGTGGGAAAACAGACCCCCAGCCCCAGGGAGGGCTCTGAGCTTTCAGGGACCCTGATTCTGAACAAGCCAAGGGGATCCCCACCCAGTCCTGACTCCTAGGGCAGGGAGGGGATCCCCCTCGGCATCATCTGGCACCAGGGGAAGCTGAGCCTGGCGCGTGCAGGATTCCTCCTGCACAGTGTCACTCCCTCCTGTAAACATCTGGCTTCCTTATTCCCTTATCCTCGGCAACGGGAACTCTGCAGGGACACAGAGGGGGCAGAGGGGTGGCCCCCCACCAGCACCGCTCCCTCCTGCGTGGATGCTTGGTGCGTGAAGTCATCCCTGCAGGGACCTGACATCAGCACGGCCCCCGAGCTGGTGCCCGGCCAGCACCGCCCGCCGCCGGCCCCGGTGACGCCGAGGCGAGCCCGCGGTGCTGGGCTCCGGCAGGGCCGGCGCTCCGGCCGGGCAGAGCTTCCTGCCATCATCGCCGGCTTCCTCCGGCAGGAATCGCCCCGCGCCAGCCAGCGGAGCGGCCTCGGGGGCGAGAGGGCCCTGGGCCCCCCCCCCTGCTTGCCCCGACATCGGGGCACAGGGTCCTGAGGAAGAGGAGCAGCCGCTCCCCTCGGTCTGCAGTGCCCCGGCTGGAGCCCCCCGGGCACCTGGCAAAGGCGAGATGCCCAGGCAAGGACCTTCCACCTGCCCCAGGAGCCATCCTGGCACAGTGGGCCAGGACGCTCTGACCTTGCAGGGATGCTCACTGGGATGCTCCTGGGGTGGACCTCACTGGGACCCCTGCGCTTTCCAGCACCTTCCATGACAGCCTGTGACCCCAAGTGTGGGGATCCCCAGCCACGGCTGTGGGGTCTCAGCTTTCTGCTGAGGTGGCTCCAATCCTTCCCACTGCTCCGATCCCCACACAGCCGGGCCCCAGCCCTTGTCCCAGCCCTCGTCCCGCTCCACTTCCCCGCTTCCGTCACCTCTCACACCGTCACACACCGACATTAACCCGTTTGGTGCCTGAGGCAGCAGAGCCACCCTCGCTCCAAAGTCCCCATCTCCAGCACCAGCTCGGACAAGGCTCTGGGTCACGCAGGAGCCATCACACACCCCATGGGACAGGAGCAGCCCCGAACAGGAGCATCACTTGGAAAGCCTGCGGCTGCTTCGAGCTGCCGGTGCCAAACCTCTCCCTCCCTGGCGAGGGCAGCGGCACCGCTCCGGCCCCGGCACGTGGGCCGACCCCGCGGCACCGCCAGCACTGCCGGGAGCGACACGGCGGGGGAAAGGAGACCTTTGGGATACAGGGATGTACAGCACCGAACCCTGATAACGCCTGGCCCCCACCTCTCTCCTGCGCCGGCGGCTCCAGGGCCGTTCTCTTTTCGGTCAGGAAGGTTCACTGACGAGGGCGCCGGCTTCCCAAAGGAAACCAAAAGCAAACAAAGGCTCCCCGGGAGCCCGTGCCAAGTCCCGCTCCGGAGGGGCGCCGACGCCCGCAGCCCCTCGCCCCGACGGCCGCAGGGCTCTCACCAGGACGGCACCGCCGGCACCTCCCGGAGAGGCCGAGTTCGTCCTGGCAGTGCCCGTTTGGCTCCGGCCCGCACCGAACCGTCCCGGTACCGGCAAAGTTTGGCTGGCGCGAGCCCCGTCCGTGCCAGGCTCGTCCCGCTGGCACGGACACACGGACAGAGCGACTCACGGACACCCCTGCACACGCACCCCTCGGGGAACGGCACTAAATCGCTTTTTACACGCCCTGCTCCCGTCCCCGGGACTGCGGGAGGGTGGGACGGACGGACGGACGGACAGACACGTCCCAGCGCACCGGGCACAGCTCCGGGGCAGCCGATCGCTCCCGGGGCTCGGCGATGCCACCCGGGACGAGCCCACCCGGCACCCGCGGTCCCGAAGGAGGGGTCCCGGGGTGCCCGCGGGGGCGGCGCGGGGGGCGCCCCAGGCCGGGGGTGCCTGTTGAGAGGGGATCGCGGGGAGGGCACCGGGGTGCAGCCCGGGAACGGGGACCGGGACGGGGAGCAGGGACCAGGTGCCGGTACCTTCCCGTGCCTTGAGCAGGACGGTGTTGGCCACGATGTTCTCCAGCTCCATGGCGCGGGGGTCCCCGCACACCATGCCCGGCGCGGTCCGGGCGCCTCCCGCCGCCACCGGCCGCCTCCGGGGCTGCGTCACCGCCGTGACGCCACGGGCCGCCCCCGGCGTCACGGGATTATGTAAAGCGAGAGCGGGAGCGACCCCGCACTTCGGGGGTACCCCCGACACCCCCGGCGGGGCTCCGGCAGCACCAGCTCCTCGCACCGCCCACCCCCGGCGGGAGCCACCGACATCGAGACAACCGGCACCAGCGCAGCCTTCCTCCTCCTCCTCTTCTTCCCACCCTCCAGGAACGAGATCCCAGGGCGCTGGGAAGGGGAGTTCCGACCTAGCAAGGTCCCAGAAAAGCCATCCCCCTCCCGCCGGGGATTTTCCAGCCGCAGGAGCCACCTCCAGCTCCATAAAAGCTTTTTTTTTTAGCGTTTCCTTGTTTACACCTTTGCCGCCCCCAAACCTTCAACACCCACTCCAGCCCGCCCACCCAACGGGGCAGACACGTTTCCCCCCAAACCGAGTGGGCCCCGGGCCAGTGAGGGGGGGACAGTGCTGGCTTTCCAGGATAGCTCTGCTCAACCCCACCAAGCAGAGCTGGGCTTGTCCTGCACAGAAACCAGCCACTTTGGAAGACAAAACCCCTGCTGACCACCCAGCACAGACTCTTTTCCCCAGAGAACTTCCCCCCCCCCCTCCCCACCCGCACAGGAAAGTGATCTGAGGTTCCACAGGGATTGTCCCTGCCAAGGTTTGCCCTTCCCTGCCCACACACAGGAGGCTCCTGGAGCCTGGCAGCTGCCCAACGCCAACCCCGACCCAACGTCACAGCCAAGGACTCTCCTACCTCCGGCAGCACCGGGACACGCTCGGGGCAAAGGACGTTCCAACCTGAGACAGTGGCGCCGGCTCCACCAGAGCACTGAGGTGAGGAGGGGCTGGAGGTGGAGGGTCCGTGGTTCCCCCTGGTGTGGCAGCTCTTCATCAGCAGGTAATCAGTGGGTTCAGCTGCAGGGGAGCAGTACAGCCTGGCTGGGGGGTGCCGGTAATCTCTGTTGGGGTACAGGGGGTGCCCAGGTTCGGCTCCCCATCCCAGCGGGAAGGATCTTGCTACATCCTCCAGCTTTTCCTTGGAGCAAGCCCACTTCCCCTGCACAGCACCCGGCAGGGACACGAGTTGGCACAAGGGGTGCTCGTCCTGAGAGATGGGGGAACACCAGGACCAGAACACTGGAAAACCAGTGATGCCAGGATCAAGGATTTATTTACATTTCAAGGAAAACTCTCACACAGAGTCACACGAGGAGGAAAAAGCAAACAAACCCAAAGAGCAGCGATTTGCCTCCCAAACACAAACGCTCGCTCCCAGCCGTTGTGCCAGACCTCATCTCCTTCTCTGCAAGGAGTCTAAAGGCATGATTTGTGTAGAGAAAATACAATCTGAAAATAAAGGCCGCCTTTCCAAGGAGCTCTGTCCCTGCGCAGGCGGATCAGGAGCCCGGAAGGGGCAGCAGCTCTAGTACTCGTCCAGCGTGTCCGCCCGCGGCACCGACAGGCCCCGCTCCTTCAGCGCCTGCACCTTCAGCTTCTCCGACTCCTGCTTGGCCTGCAGCTCCACCCGCTGCTCCTCCAGGATCTCTTCAATGGACACCTGCTGCAGAGGTGTGTCGCTCTCCTTCTCCAGGTCCTGCAGGGGAAACGACCTGTTCAGCTCCGCATGGCACTCCCGGACCGCAGGACACCTTCCACGAGTGCCATCAAAGGGTGGAGGCGACGGAAAACAGACGTGTTGGAGGCATCCCGAGCAGTGGGAACGTGGGCAGAGACCCCCCCGGGACAGTCCTGGGAGGGGGCTCCTCCTGAGCCCACCCCAGACAGTGTCCCCTGGTGCAGAGCCAGCAGGGAGGGGAGAGGCAGCCACTAATGACACCCTCCAGCAATGCCACACACAAGCTGGAGCTTCCCTGCAGCTCCCCACGTTGCTATTCATCCTTTGTGTCATCCCTGATGGGCTTCAGCTACCGAGGCACCTCTGCCCTCTGCACCCCGGGGGCATTTCTGTGACGGTTCAGCCTGAACTGGCCCTGGGAGGGGGCTTAAATTCCAGCCCCCCAGCAGGACAGTGACTGTATTTCTCAGCAGACAGACAGACCACAAAGGCCCCAGCTCAGTCCCAGGCTGCAGCAGGAGCTGTTCACTTACAATTTCCCCCAGCAGAACCACGTTCTCGCCCCTCACGACAAAGATGCCCCGAGGGATGTCCCCATACTTCTTGCCCACGTGGATGCGCTCCACGGTCTGGTGCAACACCAAGTTTGCTACAGCGACGAGAGAGACAGAAAACCATCCACATTTCGCTGTGATTCCCGACCGCACCGGGTGTCCCGTCCCACCAGGCAGAGCCCCCAGGGCGGTGATGCTGCTCTCCCACCACTCGGTGGGTGCTCCGAGCCGCGTCCCCGAAGGCACAGACCGTCTCTCCCCAGCTCTCTCCACCTCAGCAGCTCCTACAGCCGTGCGGGCAGGGCGGGGAGAGAGCCCAGACCCCCGGGCTGAGCCCACCTGAGACCCTCGTGCCTTCGGCAGCAGAGAAGACGGCGGGCGTCGTTGGTGCTGCAGGTTCTTGGCAAGGAGCGAGCGATGGGCTGGAGCACGAACACCACCCGGGCTATTTCTGCCCAAAAAGCGATGCCAGAGCATCAGCGCTGGCCACGGTCGCGGGGGGAAAGCTCCCAGTTCTGGGAGAAGCACCAAGTGACACACAGGCGGGCCTTTAACCCACAGCACGAACGTACTCTAAAAACGCACCGCGGGTCCCTCTTCCTCATCCTCCTCCTCCCTGCCCGGGACCGGCCCCAGGGGGTGCCCGCAGCCCCCCGCAGCCCCCGGCCCGGCCCTACCGAACTGGTCGATGCTGCGCAGGTACCCGATGAGCGTCCGCCCGTCCCGCAGCAGCACCAGGTGCTTCTCTGCGGGGGGAAACGAGAGCGGGGCGTGGGTCCCGGCCCCGAGAGAGCGCCGGGGGACCGGAGCCCACGGGGGGGACCGGAGCCCACGGGGGGGAGTCTCCCCGCGGGGAGCGAGGTCCGGGCGCCCCGCAGGGTGCAGGGCGGCGCGGGGCGCACTCACTGTCGATGTCCTGGATCAGACTGGCCGTGCCGGGCATGTAGTTCATGGTGGTGCCGCCGCCGCCGCCGCAGCGGAAGCGCCGCCATGCGCCGGTGCCGCCGCCTCCGCCGCCCCGGAACCGGGCGGGGCCCGGCGGGGCGCGGCCCCTTTTAAGCCGTGCGCGCGGGGCGGGCGCGGATTGGGCGGCGGGCGCGGGGCGCGGGGCGCGGATTGGGCGCGGGGCGCGCGCGGGGCGCGGCCATTG
>JAWMRA010000056.1:1941586-1999788 GCA_035584735.1 Pseudotriccus pelzelni | reverse complement strand
GCCGCGCCGGGCCCGCCCGGGTCCTCCCGCCCGCCGGAGGCCGCGCAGGTAACGGGGGCGGCGGGACGGGACGGGACGGGACGGGACGGGCAGGGCAGGGCAGGGCAGGGCACGGCACAGCCCCGCGGGACGGGCGGCACCGACCCCAGCCCCGGCCGGTTTGGGGTTCTCGGGGCTCCGTTCGCGGGTCTGCCCCCCCACCCCGGGCGCGTAACGGGGCGCAGATGCCCCATCGCCCGGCGCGGGGAAGCGCTGCCGGCGGACCCGGCTGGCGGGGAGGTTTCTGGGGCACGTGTTTTAGCGCAGCGATCCCGGTAATGCCGCCATCCGGGGCCGGTTCGCCGGGCGGGAGAGCCCCGATCCCACGACTGGGCATTCCCGGGGCCGATCCCACGACTGGGCATTCCCGGGGCCGATCCCACGACTGGGCATTCCCGGGTCCGAGCCCCTGGATGGGCATCCCGGGACCCGATACCACGACTGGGCATTCCCAGGTCCGAGCCCCTGGATAGGCATTCCCAGGTCCAAGCCCCTGGACGGGCATTCCCAGGTCCGAGCCCCTGGACGGGCATTCCCAGGTCCGAGCCCCTGGACGGGCATTCCCAGGTCCGAGCCCCTGGATGGGCATTCCCAGGTCCGAGCCCCTGGACGGGCATTCCCAGGTCCGAGCCCCTGGATGGGCATTCCCGGATCCCCTGCTGAGTTTATCGCAGCGGGAGAATTTTTGGGGCCACGGCGCAGATTCAGCGCGAAGGGAAAGACTTTGCCCTCCCAGAGCAGGGTGAGCTCTCCAGACACGGCTGTGGTTCGGTTTGTCCTGTGGGACGTGCAGGTCCGGTCCGGCTCTTCCATAAATCCCGGCACACAGGTTGTGCAGTCTCTGCTCCCTGAAGCAGCTCGGGGGCAAAACACCGCTTTGCCCAAAGCTACAGGGAGTCATCCCTGAGCCGCTGAATTCCTGTGCTTAGTCGTCCCCACTGTGGTTGGGTGGAAGCTCACGTTCCACAGACACAGATTACTGGGATGGGTCCAGGTAAATCCCAACACGTCCTGGGTGTACAGACCTTCCACTCTCAGACCCACACAAGCTGTAGCTCGGGGAGCTGCACTCCTGCTCCTCAGGCCTGGGGCTGGTACAGCTCCTCTGTTTGCATCGTGTCTGTGCAAGAATGAGCAGGGAAATGGACTTTTTCCTGGAGTGTTTTCCCCTCTCCAATCAGGGATGCAGTGCCAGGGTCGAAGTTCCCAGGAGCTGCTCCCTGTGAGGGGCTGCACACGTGTCCCTGAGCTGACATGGTTAAGCTCAGTGTTAGATCTGGCACGGCCAGGTTAGACCAGGAGAACCTAAAACTGGGTGAGACCAGCCCGGGGCCGAAGGAACTGCCCACTCCTGGAGCCCCTCTGCCCATGCCCATGTCCCCTCACCTTTCCTCTGCCCTTCAGGCGATGGATTCTCCCTATGCCAACGGAGCCTACAGCCCCCCGTACCCGCAGTACCCCAGCCTGCCCCAGGCACGGGGGTTCTACTGCTCGGGGCCCCCCCGGACCCCGTACCCCGCGGAGCCCACGGGCCTGTACCGGCCCCCATCGCCCGCTCCCGCCTGGAGCTACGTGTCCCCGGAGTGTCCCACCGAGGGCTCCGCGCTCCGGAGGCAGCAGGTCCCTGGCTACTCCCCACCACAGGTAAGGAAGGGACAGCCTCCGGCCCCGGGGGCGGTGCGTGCAGTTCGTGGGATGTTTTTTGGGGGCTGTGGTGGGGGATGTCCAACCTGAACCTCCCTGGGAACGGCTTGAGGCCCCTTTCCTCATGTCCTGTCTCTTGTTGCCTGGGAGCAGAGCCTGACCCCCCCACCTGGCTCCACCCTTCAGCTCCCAGGGGTTGTGTGGAGGGAGCAGTGCTGGGAGTGACCACCTGTTCCCCCTGTCCTCGCAGACCCCGGGAATGCCGATCCCGCAGTATCCGTACGGAGACAGCAGCGCAGGGGTCACGGCACAGGGGCCTGTGCCACAGCCCAGAGCCCCGGAGGACACGTGGGGCACCCCCTCGGTGTATGGGGTGCAGCCACGTTACACCTGGCCCGCGGCCCCGGGGCACGGGAACCTGTACGTGTCCGACTCACACCCGTCCTGGACCAACAGCGGGGCTCCTGCCCACCCTCCCGCCTGGGACTCGCAGGTACAGGAGACCAAAATCCACAGCTGTGGTTCCATAAAGTACTGGAGGTACCAGACATCCTGGGATGGGTCTTGAAATGGGTCAGACCGTGTCTTTCTTGTCCAAGAGCAGCAAAATCAGAAACTGTCCAGCAGGGAGTGTGGGATTGACCTGTGGTTCCACTGTGCTTGTCTGGGGCACAGCCATCCCCTGGTGATGAGGGCTTTAAGTAAACATCAGAAGGAAGATGTGTGTTCATCTCGACTTGGCCTGGGTTCAGTCAGGAGCCAAGTGACTCTCTAGAGGTTTGATCCCTGGGGAGCAGCAGCTCTGAGGGGGGATTTGGGGATGGGGGCTGCTGTTCCTTGGGAACAGCTCCAGAGTGTGCTGCCTGTGGAAAAGGGTCTTCTGGTCTACCCAAACGGGACCGTGTTTGAAATGTGTTCAGCATCTCCCCCGTCCCTGGGTAGCGAGGGTTCAGGGGCTCACTCTGTTCCTCCAGACGCGTGCCCCTTGCTGGGGTTCTGCTCCAGCACTGCAGACCCCTGTGCCCAGTTTCCCCAGCCCTGCCCACAAGTGGTGCAGGCTGAGAGTGGAAACCCCCCCCGGGGTTTGAGGGAAATGCTCTTACGGCTGTTCTCTCCCTCCGACTGCAGGACTCTGCCTACGACAGACCCGAGCAGAGCCCCAGCCAGCACAGCTACTACTCCGAGGTGAAGCAGCAGCCCTCGGGGCCGCTGGGTGAGCAGAGGCCGGCCAAGCCCCGGGTGCAGTACAGCGCCCAGCCCCAGCTGTACGACCTCGCCCCGCGCCGGCCCCCGAGCCGCGAGCCCGGATCGAGACCTGCCGACCCCGCAAACCCCACGGCCATCCAGCCGGAGATCCAGAGGATCCTCCACGTGATGGAGGAGGCTGAGCGGTTGGAGGAAGAGGTGGATGAGTTTGTAGGGAAAAAGACAGATAAATCTTACCGGCTCCTGGAGGAGATGTTGACCAAGCTGCTGCTGGAGCTGGATTCCGTCGAGACTGGGGGCCAGGACAGTGTCCGGCAGGCCAGGAAAGAGTCCGTCCACAGAATTCAGGCCATACTGGAAAAACTGGAAAGAAAGGGATTGTGAAAGCACATCAGCCACAACACACAGCCTGTTGTTGAGGTTCCAAAGAGTTTCAGTTCTCTTAAAATCTCAGCTCTTTCTGCTACGCACTACTGACAATGGAAAATAGCAATAAGCCCTGAGTTAACAATCAAACCCACAAAAAGGCCACCCCAGAAGCCCAGCCCTGACAGACAACTTGGCAAAGGACAAACTGAGAGAGGTTTGAAGAAGTAAACGTCATTAATGAAGATGTTGAAGAGGACTGGGCTGAAGATGGAGCCCTGTGGGGCTGTGTACAGAATTCCCCAGACCAGGCCCAATCTCTGGGTGCCTCCTGCAGCCACAGATGGTCTTTAAACACTTGCCAGATGTGCTGCAACGTGCAGCCACCAACCAAGACTCAGGGCTTGTCCTCACTGCCTGTATTTTCAGCTTCAGCTCCCTCACCATAAAGCCCGAGTGTCCTCGTGGGGGTTGTCTGGGTTTAGTGCACTCAAGGAGCGACACTGCCATGCTGGAGGGGGGCACTGTGCTGGCACGTCACGTTGGGCTGTTCCTCCTCTGAGGTGAAAAGCCAGTCTGGGGTGTCCCTGCGGACTTGAAAACACAGACTGGAAATCCCAGTTCTGCCACTGGAAAGGAGAGCTGCAAGCAGAGGACTGATGTCAGAACAGATGCAGGGTGTTTGGAAGTGATTTCCAGGTCACTTGGGTAAAAATCTCGTTTAATGTCCCTCTCATCCTGTGAGTTTTGTGTCCCACTGCACAGCGGGGAGGGAACAGCTCAGCCTGTTTCAGCCCCCTGGTTACAACGTGCTCAGTGACTCATTGCTGTGTGTGACACTTAATAAACCCTGACAAGTTTTAAATGTTATTTTGTAATTGAGACGTCTCAAAGTCTCTTTTCCTTTGAAGAGAAGTGGTGGGGAAGGTTGTGTAAAGATCAAAACTCCAGCCGGGCTGCCTGGGTGCCCAGGTCAAGGGTGAATGGAACACCTGAGAACACTGCTCTGGGGGTGCCAGCGTGTCCCATCACCTCCCGGGCAATGCAGATGCTCCAGGAGCCTCCAGCTGTGGCTCCAGGAGCAGTGGCCAAGTTCTGGAAGGTGTTTTGGCACGCCTGGGGCCGGGAGCTCCCTGACCATGCGCTCCGAGGGGCTGACAGCCAACCAGTGTCCTGGAGGCACCCAGAAGATCCCGCATTCCCAGACGGGGCTGCAGGCATGGGACTGACCTTTGGAGCTCGTTGGATGTGTCTGTGATCACACGTGGTCAGCCTGCACACCCAGCCATGTCTGGGGGGAGCTGGGACAGGGAAAGGCTCAGCTGCTGTTTCATTTTGTCCTGTCAGGAGGGAGCAGCCAGGCTGAGCTATTCCATGCTTACAGCCTGTAATCTGCCCGTGGCTGTGTAAATCACAGAATCGTGGGGTGGTTTGGGTTGGAAAGGACTTTAAAGCTTATCTAGTTTGCAACCCCTCTGCTACGGGCAGGGACACCTTCCACTAGAGCAGGATGTCTCTGGGCCCAGTCCAGTCTGGCCTTGGACACTTCCAGGGATGGGGCAGCCACAGCTTCTCTGGGCATCCTGTGCCAGGGCCTCACCTCTCTGACAAGGAAAAATTTTTTCATAATATTCAATCTAAACCTGCTCTCTCTGAGTTTAAAACCATTCCCCCACGTCGTGTGCAGCCTGCAGCAGTCAGCCTGGAATCCCTGGAGCTGGCTGAAACTGTTTTCTGTGTTTGTTTCAGTAACAAGAATCACATCAGGAGCAACCCCACATTGTTTATCACATGCTGTTTGCTCCAATCCCCATTTCCCTGCTCTCCGTTGCCAGGGAGAGGAGGCAGGTGGATCCCAGCTGTGTGAGGAGGAGTGTGGAGCAATCCTGGTGCCTCGCACTCAGCACTGCAATGCAGGGAGCCGGGGGAGAGGGACATGCTGTGCAGGTGGCTGCTGTGTCCCCAGCGTGCTGGGAACAGGACAAAGGTCCCTGTGTTGTGGTGACGTGGTAAGAACAGGGTGAGAAGAACTGCAGGTGTGTGCGTGGCATCCAAACCAGGGAAAACCTGTGAGGAAGGAGGAAGCTGCTTTGGAGTTTTGGTGCTGAACCCATCCAGGTAACGTATTCCTGAGCAATATTTCCCGTTCCTGTCTCCTTGGCAGAGGGTTATGTAAATCCCTAGTGAAAAACACACGAGAGAATGTTAAGTGGGCTGAAAGAGCAGGTTATCGTTGCAGGGGGTGGGGATTTGAACAGCTCCATGGGACAGCCTGGCTACGTGTGACCTTCTGGCGTCCCTGGGCGCGTTCTGTGTGTTACCCCAAAGCTGAGCTGAGCAAAGGGATCAGGGCACACCTCCCGCACTCAGCCTGCGTGAAACTCCAGCTGCTGTAACCGCATCCGTCCCCGCTGCCTCCACCTCCTTCACAGGGGACCAAAGTGGGTCACGGCTTGGGCAGATGATCCCAACAGAGCCTGTCTCTGCCCAGCAGGCCAGGCAGGAGCTGTGTCAGCACTGACTGGTGCGGGCCCTGCACAGAGGAGGTTTGCAGCTGTTTGCTCTCCATCTGCAGAGCTGGGGATTTTAGCACTTCTGGCCTTTCAGTTTTCCTTGCCAGCCCCTGCCGTGGTGGAAGTGAGCCCTGGGATGGGAGTTCCTGGCAACTGGTTTATCTCACAGCATCCACCCACATCTCATACCCCAAATTAGAAAGTCTGTCTCTATTTATCTTAGGGCCCATCTCTACAGAAACCAAACTTACTCTGGGGTTGCCCGTTGCTTCTCCAGCAGCGCCTGCCCTTAGCAGAGGGTTTCTCAATCGCCACCGAGGCCAAAGGGTCACAGAGGGACTGAAAAACAAACATTAAGTCAGCGCCTCGTGGTTTCTGCTGCAGATCACCCCATGCTCGAGCGTTTGTTCCTGCCCCACGTGGGAGGCAGCTGGCACGAAGGCAGGGGCATCCCGGTGATGCTGCCCCGGCACCGCGCACCCCTTGGCCCCGCATCGGGCTCGGGGCCGGAGTGACCCGCCCGGGATAAGGGCTGAGGTCGGACAGTCCCAGGCAGCGCTGGCACCGCCCGCGACGGCGCTTGGGCTCGGACAAGCCGGGACCACTGCGAGCGGCGGTGTCTGCTCGTCTGCAGGCAGGGAACACGGGCAGGGACCGTGGGCAAGGGTCAGGGCAGGGACCGTGGGCAAGAGCTGCAGGCAGCGGCTGCAGGCAGCGATTGCGGGCAGGGATTGCGGGCGGGGATTGCGGGCAGTCCCCGCTCCGCCCCGGCGGTGACGGCAGCGGGGGGGGCCGCGGGCAGCACCGCCCCGGGCTGGGCGGTCGCCGGGGCCGGAGCGGAGGCTGCGCTGCCGCCCGGGCCGGGCCGAGCCGCAGCAGCAGCGGCCGCGGGGGCGGCGGGGCCGGAGCCGCTCGGGACCGGGCGCCGGGGTCGGGTCCCCGCAGGGCGCGATCCGCGGAGCCCCCGGCGGCGGAACCGGGGCGCTCCCCGCGCAGCAGCCCCATGTCGGGGCCGGAGCCGCCCCGGCCGCCCCCGGCCGAGCCCCCGGAGCCCGACCCCGGCGGCCGGTACGAGGCGGTGGTTCCGCACTGGTTCTACTGCAAGGTCACGGACTCGCGGGAGCGGTGGGTCCCCTTCAGCGCGCAGGACTCGGAGCGGCTGGAGGAGGCGCACGGCGCAGGTAGGGCGGGATGGGCCGGGCTGGGCTGGGGCCGGGAGCGCGGACAGAGCCCACCCGCCGCGGGGGTGGGTCCCGCGGCGTCCCCAGGGTCCAGCTCCCACCATCCATCCACCCCTGGGATGGGGGTCCCTTGGCAACCCCGGCCTCCAGCTCCCACCATCCATCCAACCCACGGGTGGGGGTCCCACGGCACCCCCAGCCTCCTGCTCCCACCACCACTGTCTGTCAGTCGCCCTTTGGTTTGACACCCCACGTCCCTGCTCTTAAATCGGTGTAAAGAACGGGCCTGGTGAGGTCGATGGGGGAGCATCAGGTGTGTGCTCAGGGTAAACAATGTCCGGGTACCAGGGAAAAATTCCCTGGACACATCCACGGCATCCACCTGGGATGCCAGGTTTTCCTTAGGGGAAATTTAAAGTGGAACTTTTTTTGGCCACGTGCCTGGCTCCCAATAACTGAGCTGTTTGGATGCATCAAATGGTCTGACCGTGTTCAATTGATATTGCTCTAAATTATATATAATCACAGCACAAAGCATCCTCGGGTGAGGCTGGGAGAGTGCAAGGAGGATGGCAGGAATTCTGCTGGGGGATTCCCCTCGTGGGGAAGCTTGGAGCTGTGCCTGCTCCGGGAGGAACAGGGGTCAGGGGTCGGTTTTGAGCCCTGCACTGAGGCCCTTGTGTGCCAGATGTCACCATCTGTGCCACGCGCTGCTGCCGCGGGCAAAGCTCCGATTGCCCAAGGTTTGGCTCCTGCCCTCCCTCGCCCAGGAAGTTTTGGATTAGAGGTCGTGCTGCCCGCCCCCAGTGCCACAGCCCAGCCTGGCACGGGGCACTGTGCCACCAGCCCAGCCCAGCCCAGGGCAGAGCCAAAAGGCAGGGGAATGCACAGGATTTGAGGTCCGTATTGGGGTCAGTGTGGAGTTCTCCGGGAGCGGAATGATTTACAAACCCAGCTGCACCCCCACCGTTACACAACGCACTTTCCAGGCCTCAAATTCACTTTTACCCTCTAAGCAAGGCAGAAAGAGGCTGTGTCAGCCTGTGCCTGGACCGGAGACGAGGACAGTTAATGCCTTCATCTTACCTTCTGCCTCCAGGGGTTGTGTGGCTTGGGACATCTCTCCCAGGACGCCCCGATGCTGCTCGGCCGTGGGGAGTGTCGGTGCCTGCTGCTGTGGCTCAGACCTGCCATGGCTCAGACCTGCCGTGCTCCGGCCTTGTCCCTCTGGCACGTCACAGCTCTCTGGGAAGCGCGCTGTTCCGGGCCTCTCGTGGTTAATTCCGGGCCTTGGTTCCCGCAGGGAAGGACCGGGAAGATGTGGTTGTCCCGACGTCGGGGGGCAGGTACGACGTGCACCTGAAGCGGCGGCAGCGCGTCGCCGTGTACTGGGAGGAGGAGGCGTCCGAAGTGCGTCGCTGCACCTGGTTTTACAAGGGAGACAAGGACAATAAGTATATTCCCTACTCGGAGCCCTTCAGCGAGGAACTGGAGGTAAACACACCTTTCCTGTTGGTTTCCATCTTGGCCTCTCCCTGTCACACACCGGCCCTGATGTCCCAAACCCCGTATGGGGCCACTGGCGCCATAGTCAGGCCTGAGGACACGAACTCCAAAGAGGCTTTGGCACGGCGTTCCTGCAGCTGATTAATGTAACTGTGAGCACTGCTGTGGCCTCCCCGTCCTCTGCCCTCGTCCGGCTGCGGCTCATCCTCCTGCGACACCCTCAGCGTCAGGCTTTGCTTTGGGAAGATGCATATGTAGGGATAGAGATGTCTGCGTAAAAACACACAGCATCGCAATAATCTCTGTTCTGACGTGCCAGAAATACAGTTTTAAGTTGATGGGGAAGTCTGACGCTGCTGCTGCCAAAGGGGGGAGGTTCTTGGACACTCTCAGCAGGTGATCCTGGGATGACCCTGCTGCTCCTCCAGCTGATTTCTCTGCCACTTTTGCAAAGCATTGATAAGATATTCCGAAAACTGGGTGGGGAAATGTCTCAAGAGGTTCAACATTCATGGGAATACTTCCAGCTGACTCACAGAGGGTGTTCTCTTCTGTAGGAAGCTTACATGATTGCCGTGACCCTGGATGAGTGGAAGAAGAAGCTGGAGTCCCCGAGCAGAGAAGTCATTATCCTGCACAACCCAAAGGTGAGCAGGACCTGGTATCTCTGGGCTGACCAGACAGAACACCCCCTTGGGTCTCTACAGGTCTTGCTTTGTGCTCTGGCTCTGTGCTGTTCCCTTCAACCGTGTCTGCTGAGAAATGGGTTTGTCCCAGTGACATTCCCCTCACCTGCCTGTGCCCAGGAGAGGGTGATGCCAGAAGAGTCTGGCATTCCCTTCGCGTTTCCTCTCAGCACCTCTTTGTGCAGTGGGCTCGGCCCAGCGCGGTCTGGTGCCAGCCCGTGTCACCCGGCAGCCGCTGCAGCCAAAGCTCTCTCTGATCTGCCACGGGTCACTGACAGGCTCTTCTTGTTCCCCAGCTGATGGTGCACTACCATCCTGTCGCCAGCTCCGATGACTGGGTCTCCACTCCCACGGAACAAGGTCGACCCCGGACTGTGAAGAGAGGAGTGGAGAACATCGCTGTGGAGATCCCCAACGGTGAGCCCCCTTCTCCCGTCCACCCGTCCGAAGCTATGGAGTGTTTTCCAACCAGTTCTCTCAAAAAGACTGACAGAAGCTCCCACGACCCTTTAAATGAAGTGCACATCTAAACATTTCGTGCCCAAAGGAACCGAATGGTTCCAATAACCTGCCCAGCACCAGTGAGCTGTGGCATCAGGGAACGCACAGGGGCAGTGAGAGGAGGGAAGCCGTGAGCTTGCATGGAGACAGAGCTGTTGGGAGCTCTGCAGTGCCTGAAATTACCCCTGAGGTCTTGGCATCTGTGTTAGTACTGGAGGAGAGTTTGTTTCCCTGGTAGGGACACAGGGGTTTATCACTTACCTGCATGCTGGTGGCTTTCTGGGGCACGTGTTCTCCCAATCTCTGAAGCTGAGTGTCAGCTCTGCCCCCTCCCAGCTGCCCTGAGCTCCCAGTCAGGCCTCAGGACTTGTCCCCGTGGGGAGGATGGGCAGTTACTCCTGCCTAACCCCTGCATTATCCATGCATGCCTGTCCTCAGGAAGGCACGTATGCAAACGAAGGTGAGTGGGAAGCAGAGAACAAGTCCTAACTCCACCCGGGACCTACCTGGGAGATGCAGCTCCATGGGGAGCTCACCAAAGTGGGCCGGGGCAGGGGGCAGCTGGATGGAGACCTCCTGGTCCTGCCCTTCCTCGTGCTGAACGTGCTCCCTTTCCCTCCTCAGGAGAGCCGCTGCAGATCGACCACCTGGTGTTCGTGGTGCACGGGATCGGCCCTGCCTGCGACATTCGCTTCCGGAGCATCGTGCAGTGCGGTAGGTGTGAGCCGGGGGCTCTTCCCACGCCCTGCTTTTAGCTGAGCCAGGAGAAACCTCGTCCTGGACAACGGCAAGTGCTGCCAGGGCGCCCCACACCATCCCGACGCGTTGGCAGGCTGCGCGGTCACAGCCGCTGACTGCGGGGAGAGCGAGTGGAACGTCCACTGACCACCAAATCCCGCCTGCTGGAAAGGTTTGGGCAGCCACTGTTCGTCAGTGTCCTGCCCCTGCTCCAAATAGTTTCCCAAATCAGATCCAGATTTTTCCAAGTACCTGTCTAAACCTGCTAAACTAATTAGTAGCCTGTTCAATCCGTTGCTGCGGGTTAATCTCACTGGGTGAGGTCCCACAGGCAGCGGCATCCCCGCTCTCTGGAGTGATTTGGGACAGAAAGCAAGGATGCTGCTTCTGGCTCAGCAAACCCCTGAGCTGCAGATGCCTGGAGTTAGGAGGTGTGAGAGGTCTTGCTGACCTTACACACTGCCCTGAGCGGGGCTCCACTGTGGGTCAGACGGGGCACTGACCTGAGTTCCTCTGCTCTGCTCTGTTCCCTGTGAATTGCTCGGTGCTGTAGGACAGGTGATCCCTGAAACCTGCCTGGAAGCCCATCGAGATTTAACTTGTAGAAATCAAGGGAGCTGAGATATTTCACAGCATTTCCTGGCTGTTCTTCTGTGTGTCCAGCTGACGAAACTATTTCAAGGCTGCTGAATATTTGAAATGAGGGAAATCAGCCTTTCTGCCTCGGAACTGAGTCCTTCCAAGTTCGTCTCCTCCCTTATGATTCCTGCGCAGGGCCCTTCACAACAGAGTTATTTTTTATAAATTTCTAGAAGTACTTTATCCTGACTGCTGAGCTCTGCCCATGTGAAGGAGGTGCAGATGGGACAGCAAAATCCAGTAAACACACGTGACAGGACATGAAGCCTCCCCTGATCTCTAGTTAAAGATTCAGGGACTTAGGGGAGCAGCAGCAGATTAAAGACCCTGGTGGGATTTCCCCGTAATGATCTTTTATCGTATTAAGTGGTGTCGGTGCCACGGGCTGGCCCTGGAGCGTGATGGATCTCCGTAAGAGTTCATCTCTTTTCCAGTGAATGACTTCAGGAACGTGTCCCTGAGCATGCTGCAAGCGCACTTCAGGAAGGCCCAGGAGCAGCAGCAGGTCGGCCGGGTGGAGTTCCTGCCCGTCAACTGGCACAGCTCCCTCCACTCCACTGGTGTGGACGTGTAAGTGTCCCACAGCCCCAGGGCCGGTGTCCGTGGGGATGGCAACGTGCACAGGCAGCCTCCTGTCCCCTGGAAACGCCCCTTTTTCTCTTGGAAAAGCGGAGGGAAAGCTGTGAGTGTTTAGGGGTGAGCAGGACAGATGGGGACCCCCAGGCCCCTTCCCCACAGCCATTCTGCAATGCACAGCAGGCGCCTGCTCCCGTCAGCATCCAAGAGCAGAGGCTTCTGCCTCTCCCTGGCTGATACCAGGAGGGACTGTGGACATCCACACCTTCTAAAGGCCTCTGGGAACCAAGTACCCAGTGTCTGCACTGGAGCACTGCTCTGCAGTGTCCCAGGAAGAGCAGAGAGCAGGCCAAGCTCCTGGAGAAGAAAGGACAGGCTCTTTATTCCTGGAATGTAATGCCATGCTCTGCTTTTGGTCTCAGCATGTGCCAAGGGTCTGGATTACAAGACGCATCCTTGGAGACATCTTGCTCTCAACTTACATTTTGTTTTAGAAGCGCGGTGGGGTTTCCTGGCATCCTCAGCTGCAACTCCCTCTCCCTTTTCCCCTGCAGTGACCTGGAGCGGATCACGCTGCCCAGCATCAACCGCCTGCGTCACTTCATCAACGACACCATCCTGGACGTGTTCTTCTACAACAGCTCCACCTACTGCCAGACCATCGTGGACACCGTGGCCTCGGAGATGAACCGCCTGCACCAGCTCTTCATGCAGAGGAACCCGCTCTTCAAGGGGGGGGTCTCCATCGCGGGGCACAGCCTGGGTAAGGCTCACCCACAGGTGCCGTGAGCATCCCCGTGCCAGCCACAGCTTCTCTGGGCAGCCTGTGCCAGGGCCTCACCACCCAGTAAAGAATTTCTTCCTGACATCTAACCTAAGCTGTCCTGTGTCAGTGTAAAGCCGTTGCCCCCAGTCCTGAATAAGAAGTCCAGGGTGCTGCTCTTCCATCCCAGCAAGGAGCTGGCTCGGGCTCTTCCCCGCCGTGCCGCTGACGTTTTTAGGGTCTCTCATTTTGTTCCCGTCCCTAGGGTCGCTCATTCTGTTCGATCTCCTGACGAACCAGAAGGCTGACCCCGAGGAGGATGAGCACAGTGCACAGGTACAGGCTGGGCTCCCCGTTGGTGCTTGGACCCAGGGGGTCACTGACCCCCCCACTTCTGGGCTGTGAGGGGAAGGGGGAGAGACCCCAACGTGCAGATTAGTGAGCAAAAAGCCTGATCCCTGATGGATCTCTTCACAGGGGTCCAGGACAACCTCAAGCAATGGGGGTATTGAAGAAGTAAAAGAAATTCTGAAGAAGCTGGAGCTGTCTGAGTACTGTGATGTTTTTGAGAAGGAGAAAATGGACAGGCAAGCACTGGTGAGGAGCTCCTCTGTTTTACTGGCTCCTGTGGCTCTTTGCTTTTCTTTCCCATCGTCACACCACTGCACATCTGGTATTGTCACTCACATGAAATGTCTCTGAGGAGGAACAAAATCCCAGAGAACAGACACCTCAAAACACCTCTGCTCCTGGACTAACACCTGCCTTGCTTATTTTCCAGTTCTTGTGCACAGAGAACAACCTTAAAGAAATGGGAATTCCCTTAGGACCAAGAATGAAGATACTCCATTACATCAGCTCCAAGGCAGACACACAGGTTTGTTTTCTGCACAGCTCACGCTCATCCCATCACATCCCACCCCTCTCACACAAGGACCCCTTTGTGTTGCTGCAGGATCAGAGCTCAGCAGCTCCCAGGCAGGGCGGGGAGCGCAGAGCTGAGCCGGGGTCCCCGTCACAGCACGGCCCAGAGAGCACAGAGGATGTCGGGAGTTGCCAGTACAGGGACGTTGGCTTGGGACAGGTGACAGCTGAGCTCTGACTGCGCCCACGAGGCCCTCGTAACGCCAGCGCGGAGCTTGTCTCAGGAACAAATCTGAACCTCCCTCTTTCCCAGGTCTCGGCAAACTACCCCCAGCTGAACTACAAGCCCACCATCTTCTTTGCCTTCGGGTCTCCCATCGGGATGTTCCTCACCGTGCGAGGAGTGAAGCGCATCGACCCAAACTACAGCCTGCCCACCTGCAAAGGCTTTTTCAACATCTTCCATCCCGTAGGTATAAGAACCAGAGCCGTCCTGCGTGAGGCATGTGGAGCACGAGCCCTGGTTCACTGTCCCTCTCCTTCTGTGCAGTTTGACCCCGTTGCCTATCGGATCGAGCCCATGATCGTCCCAGACCTGGAGTTCGAGCCCATGCTGCTGCCCCACCACAAGGGCAGGAAGAGGATGCACCTCGGTACGGCACAGGCAGCCCCTGTCCCCCGGCCCGGGGCTGCTGCAGCCCCCAGCCCCACACCCACCGCCCTCCTGCCTTGCAGAGCTGAAGGAAGGGCTGACACGCATGAGCGTGGACCTGAAGAACAACTTGCTGGGGTCGCTGCGAGTGGCCTGGCAGTCCTTCACCCGCGCCCCCGTGCCAGCCCTGGAGGCCCCGAGCACCGACGCCGAAGCAGAGGCAGAGACTGGCACGGAGAAGCAGCCAGGTCAGTGCCGGGGGGTGCACTGGGCAGAGGGGAGCCAGGGATGCGGCCTCGGGAGCTGCCTGTGGAGCAGCACGTGTAGGGCTCCCCACAGCCACGCTGCCCCTCGTCTGTGCCCAGCAAAGGCACTGCCTTTGGGCTGTGCATGCACCTGGCTCTCCCCAGATGCTGTGGACCTTCCCCTGTTAGTGCCTGACCCCCTGGGGGGGTCTCATACACCACACTACTTTTTAAGCCTGCCAAGCCCGTCCCCCTCCTCTGGCTGTCTCTTGCACTGCTATTTCCAAGCTCTTCACCTGCCTCTGGGGCAGAGGGAGGGCACATCCTGTATTGCCATGGCTGCTGGTGCCCCGTGGCTGAACCACGCTGCTCCTCCTTCCTGCAGACACAAAGCCAGAGGAGCCCCCGGCAGCAGGGAAGGAAGAGGCCCCCCTCATTAACGTGGGGAGGCTGAACGGAGGGAACCGCATCGACTACGTGCTGCAGGAGAAGCCAATAGAGAGCTTCAACGAGTATTTGTTTGCACTCCAAGGGCATCTCTGCTATTGGTAAGGGTTGTGGTCCTCAGAGCTTCAAACTCACGTGTGATGAAGCAGAATGGCATCAGTTCCAAAGCCAACGTAGAAGGAAAAGCCTTAACTGAGGGAACAAGACCTTCTCCTGCCTGTGACACACAGAGGGTGGGCAGGGACAGGGGAAGGAGACCAGTGTGGTTCTCCTTTCCTTGTGCTGCATCTGCAGACCACATCTACCCAAAACATCACACGTGTCCTGACAGAGTGCAGGGAAGCATCCCCTCTTAATCCCCACGTCCTTCTTCTCCAGGGAGTCAGAGGACACGGTTCTGCTGGTTCTGAAGGAGATCTACCAGACACAAGGCATCACACTGGATCAACCTTTGCAAGGAAGCCAGTGACCAACCTGTGCTGTTCTGGCCGTAAGTCACCTTTGCCTAAAACCCTTTCTGATTTCCTAGGACATCTCAGAGATCTGGTTTGTTTGAGGGAACAATATCCCTTATCTAAAGCAGGGAACTTGTGTCAGATTGTTCCTTTGGCCTGTCAGCACCTCTGGCTTCTTTCCTGTTCCCTGCATATGAACACCATCAGCCAGGAGCAGAGAACCAAGGAGGGTCCAGGAGACTGCACTGGGTGGATTCTGGCTGCCTCACTTGCAGCAATTCCTGTGTCCTCCTTTTGCATTCTTAGATCCAATTCCACTGAGTACTCACCAGGAAAGTCCAGATCTCTTCTCTGCCTTCCTCTCTCCTCTGCTGCCGTGTCCCGCATGCTGCTTCCCAAGTACTTGCTGCTACCTGGAGATAAGGATGGATTTTCCTCCATTTTGGGTAGGGGTGGGGGGTAAAACGATCAAGGGAAAACACTTCTGCTCGAACACAGAACCTGCATGGTGACTCCCTGTGGCAACGTGTACTTTTAACCCTCCGCCCCGTGAGCCCCCACACCAGCTCCTCCAGCACTGCAGCACACGAGCTGTCCAGGCTCGGAACCCACCGAGGGGCTGACCCTGCTCCTGGCTCAGTGAGGACACACTCACAGCCTGGGACCTTGAGGAGCAAAAAGCCTTAAACACGCAGCCTGGAGAGAGCTGCAGCAGCCTTGGAGCGAGGGAGACTGCTGACTGCTAACACAGAGCGGCCGGCGCCAGGACCGCGGGGCTGGGAGGCGAAGCCCAGGGCCCAGGCTGCTGCTGAGCCAGCGGGATCTGCTCGCCAGCCCCCCTCGTCTGCACTGCTGCTGCATGTTTGTGCACCCCCGGGGCCGTGCCGGGCAGGGTGCAGGCGCCCCATAAACCACGTCGTGAGAGCGGCATGTTCGTGCTCCTGCCCCGCTGTGCCGTGTCGGTAGTGACGTCCCACCACCCTCACCCAGCCCAAGCTGGAAAACCAGGGGCCTCCCCCCCGGCACTGACCGAGCCAGTGCCCAGCTGTACCTGAGGAAAGCTCCACCTCCACATCAGACTGCAGCCAGGCTGGGACAGCAGCTGCCCCCGGGCAGTTTGGGGGCCTGGGCCAGCCCCGAGTGCCCCGCAGGGACACGGAGCAGCGCTGCCGTCCCGGGGCTGTCCGGTGGCAACAGGGGTCTGGCGCCCGCCACGCTCCAGTCGTCGTTTTTAGCTTTAAATGTACGAAATACAGCCAGCAAAGTCGGAGCCCAGATCCGTAGGGTCTGGACCCAGCAGCAATGACACCAGCTCTGCAGGCAGCAAAGTCTGCAGCTGCCTTGGAGCTCTGTTCTCAGGGGGACAGGGCCAGAGAGCCCCTGTGCTCCCTCCCTGGCCACCAACCCCCCTGGGCTGGCTCAGTGCCTGGGCTGGGGCTCCAGTGCTGTGTGAGGTGTTGCTGTGCAGCCTTTAGAAGAGCCAAACCACTTTCCTTCCCGCTGACTTTCGCCCTGCATGGGGTAAGGAGCCTTCCCCCCCCCCCCCCCACAGCCTGTGGTTTGTTTTTCCTCCACTGTCCGTTATTTGCACTACTGGAAGGGTTTTGTTTGCAGCCTCCATCCCTCCTCCCCTCCCAAGGAACAGAAGCTGTTCTTTACCTGACTGCAGGAACAGCCGAGCTGCTCAGTCGGCACCTGAACTACGGCTGGCTAAAGTCTCCTACGGGAGTAGGAAAAGGAACAGTCTTAACATGGGACACTAATGATCAGCTTTTTAAGTTATGCACTTTGTTTAAAAAAAAAAAAGTTAAAAACATTTTAAATGTTATTTAATGTCTTTTCCAGTAAAAGCCAAAATAAATAAGTAGATGACTGCGGTATGTGGATGTCTGGGGGGAGAAGGAGGGGCTGGAGAATTCACCTGTGCAGTTTTAGGGGAAAGTAAAGCTATTTCTGTATTTCTATTGAAACTGCAGGGTCAGAGGGCCCAAACTGTAGCTGATGGGGCAGTGTGTCATTACTGACTCACCTGCCTCACTTTGCTCCAGCCTCACCTGTGCTGTCTGCACGTACAGACACTTGATCAAACCACACCTTGCCTATGACAAACCACTGCTCACACGGTCCTGCCAGGCAGCTGGCTCTGGATCTTGGTAGCACTGCCTTGTCCGAGACAAACCATGTGCAGGGAAACAAGCACCTGGGCAGGGATGCTCTCAGGTGCAGGGATGCTCTCAGACACCCCTTCATTTTCTGCTGTCATCTCCTTACGACTATACTAAAGCTGCAAGGAAAGAGGTACAAAATGAGCACCCACAGGCAACCCCTGCAGACACCAGAGGAAACGGCTTACACAGTGACAACCCAGGCCTTGAAGTAAAGTTTTAGTACCACAGCTCATTTAAAAAAATTAAACTCCTTTATTTGGCAAATTAGAAAAAAACCTCAAGGCTGGCAGGTCCTGCACTTCATTTCCCAGGACAAGGGCTGGGACAGCTCGGCTGGATTGCAGGGAGGTGACCAATGGTGCTTCCTGGACTGGACACAAGGACTCCCACCAGACTGGGCACACTGGACTGTCAGATTTTCCCAGTTCTTGCTTCAGGACCTTCATACCTGGACTGTCATCCTGCAAGGTGGCACCTCAAGTGCTCCCCTCGCTTCACAGCAGGCCTGAAGTGGAGGACACCTATAAAATTCCACTAAAGGAAGCAACACAAGCCCCTGGGCAGGGAACTCACCAGCACTGCAGGGAACACCTGCCTGGGGGCTCATCCTCATCAGAACCACTTCTGACCAGCCTCCCCAAAGCCTTGCCCTGCCCTGGCATCCAGGGATCAGCAGGACAGAGCCCATCACTGTATGTCCAGGTGGAAGCTGGGAGCTGGAGGCTTCTCCTCATGCACCGGCAGCGGTTTGGGCTTGGACAGAGATGGTTTGTGGCACATGGAGTCTGTCAGGGGAGGGTAGTACTGCCTGTAGCACAGGTATGCAAGCACCAAGCCCAGCACGGAGCCAACCAACACATCTGTGGGCGAGACCAGAGGAGAGTTAATGACCCTTCACCCTCCCAAGCCTCCCTGCTGATGGAATTCTCCAGCAGCAGCTTTTCAGCTGGATCTGCAGCCTGACCCTCGGCTGCAAAACCAAGCTCGTGTATATTTCAAAAGCACAGAGAAAGGCCTCTGCAGGAGGCACCAGAATCACCACCAGAGGAGTAAGCAAGTCCCCAGGTTGCTCCTGTGGGCTCCGAACAGCTCTGTGGCACCACAGCCCCACCCGCTGAGCCCCGTCCGGGTGTGTGGCAGGCACTGACCCACCTTGCCAGTGGTGTTTGTAGTCGCAGGTGCGGGACACGGCGATGAGGGTGGCGAGGAAGAGCGGGAGGAGGAAGGCACAGAGGCGCAGGGCCCGGCCCCCCCGGCCTGGAGTGAAGCTGTGCAGCTTCCCTGCGAGGTAGAAGGCGGAGAAGGCGAGACCAGCGAAGGCGACTGGAAGAGAAGGGACCAGCGTTGGCTCAGAACAGCTCCGGGCTCTGCAGAGAGCCCTCGGTCAGACCCTCACCCTGTGGTGGAAGGGCTGCAAGGGGAGTCTCTCCTGCCCCTGTGTGCCAAGGGAAGCACTGGCTTGGGAGTGATGGTGGATCACAGAAGCTGGTGCCCCGGGGTTACAGACTGACCACCCTTCTCACCCCATTGCTTTGCAGAGGGAAACCTGAGGCCCCTGAATGCAGCCAAGGCAAACCCAAGGTGCCCTCCCCGCGGCTCCTGCTCTCCACAGCTCGCTGCCCCGGGCTGTGGCAGGAAGGGGACGTGGAGCACTCACAGGAAGCGTGCCCGCTGGGGAAGCTCTTGCGCCCCTCGGTCACTCTGCGGGAGTCGCCCGTGCACACCAGCTCCGCGTTGGCTCGGCCGTCCGGGAAGCAGCGGTAGAAGAAGTCGGGCCGTGGCCTGGGGCAGAGAGGTGGAGCACAAAGCACACAGCCTTTGGCGTGGGCCCCCACGGAGCACCCACATCCACTCCCCATGCCGATGCAACCCTGGACGAGCCCCTCTGAGCGATGGCCAGAGACAGGAGGTCCCCACCAGTGTTTGTTCTAAAACCGAATTGCCTTTACAGCTAGAAAAACCCACATCCTTTCCAGCACGTCACATCGAGCTCCTAGCCCTGTCCCCTGCCTCCCCTGCCCTCCCCGTGCAGCACTGCTGGGAACCAGCTGGTCTCTCACCTCCCCACGACGAGCTTCAGGGCATTTGTGAAAAGCCCGTTCAGGGCGAGAGCAAGGCTGGCAGCTGGGAGAGAGCAAAGGGGTCACGTCAGCATCATCCCCACCTGGAAGTGCAGCTTTGAGGCACGTTCAGGCACGGGCAGGGCTCAAACTGCCGCCCTCTGGGGCAAGGAGGAGCTCACCAAGGCAGGCTTCCTGCGTGTCCTCACGGTCGGCGCTCATGAACAGCCTCGCCAGCACGATGAGCAGCAAGGGAGACAGAAATGCGATGAACTGCACAAAACAAGAAGATTTTTAGGTGCCAGTGAAACAGATTAAGCTCTCACAGAATACCACAGCAGTTGCTCAAGACGACTTCCCCTCCCCAAAGCCGAGCAGCAACTGTCCTCTCCAGTGTGCACTTCCATCAGAAGCACAGACCCATCCCAGCTGGATTTGCAGCAGGTCCAGATCAGCCCAGCACGCCCTCGGGTGCTCAGACAGCTCCTCTGGCAGGGAGTGCTGCTCTGGCTGGGTACTGGGGGTGTCCCCAGGCACAGCACCTCAGCTCTCCCCTCCCTGCGAGCCCCGGCATTAGCGTCCTGTCAGCAGCACTGTCAGCAAAACCACACGAGCTGCTGATTCAGTTATCATCATTCCCATCTCAGCCACCACTGCGCTGGGGGATTTCACCCCGGGACATCCACGGCGGGGCTGCCAGGCTCCCAAGGAGCCTGCTCCCACCTGAATTCTGGCGTATGTTGTGCTTTACACCACCACTGCCAAATGCTACCCTGAGGTTTTATTCAGTGCCCACCTCTTGCAGAAAATCCCAAGTGCCATTTGCCAGGAAAGCAGGAGCTTGCCCAGCCCAGGAGCCACAACCCCTGACCTCACACCTGCTCCAGAGGGAGCCAACCCCTCTGACACGCCGCTGTCTCCTGCAAGTCCTGCACAGGGTTATGTCAAACCCTTTTCACAGAGCCTGGAGCCCTCGGGAAAACATTTCACAATAAAATGATAATAAACTCTGCTAAAAATAGCTGCTTGCAAGGAAAATGGTCCCTGATAGAGACAGCTATGCTATCTTTGTGCTCCTCGTAATTTGGACGTGGAACAAGATTATGAGCAACAGTGCAAAGTCCACACTAGCTTATAAACTTCAAATCCAAAAGACAAGCCTGGACGGTAAAGCCTGGAAATATGACAAAAGTTACTGTAAGTCTTATCTAGTTTGTACTAATCTCATGGGATGGGCTGGAAGATACCACTGAGGGCCATCCAGTCCAACCCTTCTGCTCAGGGTCCTCAGAGAATGTCACTCAGGATTGTGTCCAGATGGATTTTGAGTGCCTCCAGGGAAGGAGACTCCTCTTTCTCTGAGAAGCCTGTGCCAGTCACCCCACAGGAAGGTTCTTGTGCTTGGGTGGAAATTCCAGTGTTTCAGTTTGTGCCTCATCCTCCACAGAGCAGAGCCCGGCTCCATCCTCCCAACCCCTCCCTTCAGCTGTTTATCCACCTGGATACGATATCCTGCCCTTTCAGCAACCTGCATTAGGAGCTCCAGGTATTGCAGTACAAGCCTTTAGCCAGCAGCTTTGCTTTAAGGGGAGAGCTTATGATTACAGAAAAAAAACCCCAAAGTAAATGCAAGAAACACTGGCACGGGCTGCCCAGAGAAGCTGGGCATCCCCATCCCTGCAATTGTTCACAGCCGGGCTGGGTGGGGCTTGGAGAAACCTCCCCTGGTGGAAGGGAGGCATCCCCCGCGGTGGGAGGGGACACGACGAGATGATCTTTACGGTCCCTTCCAACCCCAACCACCCCATAAACTTACAAACATGAGGGCGGTGGGAACGTGGTCCACCTCAGCGTACGGGTTTTTATAGAGCCACATCTCCTCGGGCTGCACCACGCGCTGGAACGGCGGCAGGAACTCCATGATCCTGGAACAGGACAAGGCAAAATGAGCACCCCGGGCGGGCCCGGAGGGGGATCCGGGGCGGGGGTCCCGCACTCACCCGAAGGTGGCGAGGAGCAGGGCCCGCAGAGCGGTCTCGGCCGCCAGCTCCGCTCGCCGCATGGCCACTGCCCGCCCGACGAGCCGCCGCCTCCGGGGCGGAGCGAGCGCAGCCTCCGCTCCCTTTCCCGGAGGAGGAACCCCGGGCCGGGAGTCCCGTTATCCAACCCCCCCCTCCCCGCCCTCCGCCGCCAGACGGAACTGAGTCATCTCATCATTGGAACATTCAGAACGATTTATTGAAGTCAACCTCAAGCAAAAATTTCAGATCAGTGGAATGTCATTAAAAACCTTTCCAAAGGAATCCTCACGGAAAAGCAAAAAAAAAACAAACCCAACCAAAATCAAAAACAAAAAAACCCCAAAATCAAATAAAGAAACAAACAAACAAAAAAACCAACAAAACCCCACATCTGAATTCCAGAGTGTTTGTAAAATAAAATTAAAAAAAAGGCAACATCTCAGTAAATAGAATGTACAAAAATTATATGTTCTACCATCACACACAGTCAGTAAGAAGCTAAAATATTACAGGCAAGTCTCGATACGCTCTACCTAGAGGACAGGAGCTATCTATGTACAGGGAACCAGCTTTACAGGCTTCACACTATGCAAGAGGACAGAGGCCAACACAAACCCCCCAAAATATCGGATATCTCAAAGTCTATGCGGCAACATCAAGTCATGATACAGTAATGCCCCGTGGAATCGGACACTCCTCCTTAGTGTCAGGGCTGCTTCAGCGTCCAAAAACTCCTCCATACCGACTTGGGTGAATATCGATGCTTTGCTAGTAAAGACTCGAGTGATTTCGTTAAAATAACATTTCACAGAATCTACAAAGTTTGTTACAGATAAACAAAGTCTACAGAAATAACAACTCTACAAAGGTCCGTCTTACAGAGCACGTGGGGATGGCGGCGGATCCACAGGGATCTGTGTTGTGCAACATCACTCGCGTGGAGACAAACGGGTTGGGGTCCTCACAGCACCCCAAATGCAAATCCCCCCCGACCCCCTGGCTCAAACGGGACGTGATCACCCCAGGGGCTGTGGCAACACCATTGGCTCATTGGAACAGTGACACAGACAGAGATACAGCTCCACCTGGGACCAGGGAACGTGGGGGTTCATCCAGTCTCTTTATGACCCAACGCGAGTGAGGACTGCTCAGTGGGGGGACCCGAGGGATCTCTGCTCAGTTGGGATCTCCAGAGGGGACCCCACTCTGTTGAGATCTCCAGAGGGGACCCCAGGTAGCCACCCGGCCCCCAGAGCTGGCGGTGGCACGGGGAGGGCACAGCCCCGGGGAACAGGGAGTGGTGAATGGCTTTGGCAAATTAGTACGTGTTTTCCCTTTTTGATTCACATTAATCACAGAAATCCCCTACACAAAGCACAGTTCCAGCTCCCCAGCTCCCGCTCAGGAACGAGGAGACCCCTCCCAGGGGAGCAAGGACCTGGGCTGCTCACTCAGGAATACAGCATCATAGGGAACAGCTTTGCTTTTCTTCTTTTTCCCTCAGAACAACACCGGGAACGCATCCAGCGTGTAGGAGTGTATTGTAAGTGCAAATGTTTTTGCTACACAAAGAGAAATGGCGGGGAAAGCTGATGGGAACGGGAAGCAAAGGGACAGCATCGCTCCAAGGTCGCCGTCTCCCACGCGACGCCTGGTGAGCACACACCTCCGAGACAGCTTCCAAACCCTCCCGTTTGCCACGGATCCACTGTACAGCGGGAGCAGGAAGGAACTTGGGGGAAGCCAAGGACATTTTCAATGCAGTTATACAAAAAAATTATGTATAAATAATAATAATAATAAAAAAAAAAAGCTGTAAAAGGAACCGCAGAGCTTCAAGTACATTAAACCCTGAATTCATGAGGCAGAGGTTTCCATGTTAAAGTGACTTCTCCGTACCAGCGTCAGACACCCCCATCCCACCCTCCCTCCTCCCCGCCCACATAATTCTGTAAAGTTTCAATATATACAGATTTTATGCTCATTGATAATTATGTTTTAGTAATTGTGTCTTTCCCATTCTATCCTGAAATTAAGATCCAAGAAGTTGGGGTTTTTTCATAAGAAAGGCCAAAAATCCACATTCCAGCCCTATTACTCCATTTGAACAGATTCTCCAAGACCATGCGGTGACCAGAGAAGGTGATTTGCCCACAAAATTGCCTTCCTGAGCTGCAAATGCCTTCAACAGTCTACAGACAGGACAAGTCTATACAATAATCCGACAGCTACAACAGCTAAAGCTTGCATTGTGTGTTCAGGAGTGATGGAACCAGCCTCTGCACCACTGGAATCGCAAAATCATGGAATTCTACCTTCTAGACTCATCTGGCCAAGGGCTCAGGGCTCATCTGTGCTGTGCTCAGGAGCAGCTGCAGAGGAAAAGCTCCAGCAAAGCACAAACTCCATCACCTGGGCAGAGCAGCTCGGGCACTGCCCAGGTGCCACAGCTGGAGGCAGGGGGTCACCAGAAGTGTGGGGCCCACCCTAAAAATTCAACACAAAACTACGGGAAAAGTGTGCCAGTGTGTTCCCATTAAGGAACAACCGACAGGCTGGAACAGCACATTGCAGCTCACCACCAAAATCACCAGTTCTGTGGATTTCCTCCAGGCCTCAGCATGAAGTGACCAAACTATCCGAGGTTCCTTATTCTGGAGCCCACACGAATGAATTCAGCAGCTGCCTCCCCCTCTGCTGAAGCCAATTCATCAGAACAGCTGTGCAAACTTCTCCTTACAAAGGAACTGCACTAAGGAATAGCGTTCTGGTTACTCAGTCTGCAAAGACGTGGTTAAAATATGCATTTCAACATCTGAGTCTGGCACTCAGAACAGCCCCTCCAGTCACCAAGATACTCTGAATTGGCATTTTCTCATCTCACAATGCTAAAGCCTTCTGAAAGATTCACCTTCTCTTCAGTTCAGTGTTTTGTTCACAAACCATCTCCTGTTTTCCCTTCCAAGTCCAAGCCCAGCTGTTGGCCGTTGTTAATTTTTTTTTTTTGTGGAAACAATATATCATATATACATTTTATATACTTTAGATATAATATATATATAATGTATCAGCTGATACCTGCAACATCAGAATGCTCTGACTTCCCAGGAGAAAACCACTGAACTTTATCAAGCCTAATAAATAATACAAAGTGAACATCCCGGGCCCCACGAATGCTGTATCAAGAGGCGTGTTTGGAATTTCTGAGAAGGTTAAACATCCTCAGTAAGGAGCTTAAAAAGAGACATTTCTCACACAAAACGCTCAGAAAAATAAAACCCTTTTTTTGTAAAAAATACCAAAATCCAGCACTGCTTTCCAGCAGGGTTAGTGTCAGACCCTCACCAGAGCACAGCCCACGGCATGAAGTGCTTTAGAGGTCCCAAGAGCTGCTGTGCCAGGACTGCCCCAGACACCCCCAGGTTCTGCTTCCCAAGGCAGGGTGTGGGCAGGTGCTCAGAGCTGAGTCCATGGCACAGCAGCTGCTCAGGGACTGTAGTGTATCCTGTCATTCTACAATTGCACACACAAAAAAACCCTCCAACTTTCCCCCTGTACGTAAATTTGAGGATGAGAAGGACACTGGGCAGAGGCAAGATGTGTTCTAAATCCCACATGGGCTTTTTCAGCCTATCTCCTCGATCTGAGAATTCTCCATGTTCCCGTAGGTTTGTGTAAGCAGTTTTTCCAGAGACAAGGTTCTTAATTCCAAGGCTGAATTCAGCCAGATGCCAGCAACACTTGATTATTTTCAACACCTCTAAGCAAAGGCTGGCAGGGAACAGGTATTATCAGTACACAAGTCAGAAGTACTCGCTGTGCCGGGGCAGGGGGGACACACAGTGTGTGGTGAGATCGTGGGCTGGGGGAAGAGGGTCACCAAAACCAACTCCAGCCTGGGGACACCAGTGCCCCACGGCTCCTGGCACAAACAAACGGAGGAAAATAGGTTTTCTAAAGAAAATCTGGAGCAGGAGCCGACCTAAGCCACTTCCAAAGCCTCGCTGAAGGAGTCTGTCTCTCTGATTAACAGAGGAAATCCAAGAGAGAACCATCTCCTGAGGCTCCAGCTGGCTGCTGGGACACGGCCCATTACCCAGACACAAAATACCCTGTTCATCAAGGAAGCGCTGAGATGTTCCTCAGCTCCACTAACGACGAAGATTAAAGTTAGAAGATCTCTCTCTCAGCAAAAAAAAAACCTCCAAAAACCTAACAGTTCAATCAAAACCAGCACGCACACGGGTCGGGTCCCTCACGTGCCCAAGTCTTCCCTGAAGCCGCGGGGAGCCTGAGAAGGCGGCACTGAAGAATCACACTCAGTACCTGCCACCAAACCAGTGCAGATGTGGCGGATGACAAATCCACCAGCAGGACTGACTTCAGCTGTGAGACTGGGAGCCTCTCCTGCCTGGGAAAGGATCCCAAACTGGGCGGGATAAAGAAACGACCACTGTGCAACTGAACTCTGAATTTTCACCTACCTGCAAACACCCATTACAGCTCTGAAGCAAGGAACCACCACTTCTTCCCTCCTTAAACACCGCCAGACCTCGTGTTACGAGCACTTCCAAGTCACACACCTGATTTCTCACAGGAAAAGCTTCGCAATAACATTCATAAGTTAACACGAGAGACAACCTACCTTCTCCAATGCCTTTAACAATAAGTACTGGAACAGAGGCATTTCAGAGTCACCTGGTCTGACACCCACACCTGTCTGTTTGGCATCTCAGCGTTACACAGGGGGGAGGCTTTGCTCTTTCCATAAACTAGACACAAAAGTTACATTGGCTTCGCTGTTTTGTTTTCAAAGATACGTTGACCGATCAAAGCCAGATCTTCAACACCCTTTCAAAATTAAATAAATAAATATGTCGCTATGCTTTGCTTTCTACACTCAGAGAACATTATTTTAAACAGAATATTCTTTTCACTGTCTAAAGGTCTACGGTTTTCTTCGAAGGCCAAGACGTTCCTGGTTTCCAACAGGAAGAGCTGCTGTAGCACATTCAAGGGTAAAAGAAAGACCAAACAATTAAAAACCAAACACCACTGCCTGGTTCTGCTCGCTCAGGTCAATGGTCCCGTTCCAGCTCACACGCGACGGCTCCAAGGACAGACTGAGCGTGGCATCGCAGTCTCCCCGAGTTCGTCGCCTGTTGCCCCTCTTCTCCCCTCCCGCGTTTGTCTTTAACCAAAATCACTCCTTCGCCTCTTCCACGGCGTTCTGTGCTTCCAATTTGCACTTGATCTTGCTCCAGTACTCGGGTGCCACGGGAGATTTGGGGTCGTGTGCGGAGCAGCAGGGGCGGCCGTCCAGCGCCGACGGCACCAGGGCTCCCTTCTCGTGATCCTTACAGAAGGAATGGGGGCAGAACTCACAGAAGGAAACAGCAGGATTGCTACAGACGTCGCACTGATGCCACGGACATTCCCACTTTCCTGGGGATGGGAGCAGAGAGAGACAGGAAGCTGGAATTAGTGCATTTTGGGGACAACACCGGCTTGTAACCCTCACTCCATGGTGGAATTGCTCAGACGAATGCAAAGAAAATTCAGAAAAACCAGCTCTTAAGGTGGCTGCTACTTCTTCTCACTGACAAGAACCTGACTATTTTGCATTGCAGTTTATTTTGCATTTTTAGGCCTCTCTTGGCCCAAAACATCGCTGCATGCATAACCAGAGCTTAAAACAGTAAGAACTACCCCCTCTGACATCAAGGCACCAAATGGCCTTGCCAGATGGAGTTTGTTTTGTACATTTTCCTGATTTGTGAGCATCTCTCATCACCCTGGACACTGCCCTGCTCACAGGGTACCTCCAAAGGCAGCCTTAGTTCTGTTGGCTTTGTGAGTGTTTGAACCGTCATCTGATCTGTGCTTGGTGACCCTGGGACACCAAGATGGTGCTTGTGTTCCAGTCAAAGTAAGAGGAGGAAACTGGGTCCAAGAGAGATGCAACAAGAACAACATTAGGAAGTATGACAAAGCCTCTGCCCATCAGTTCTATTTAGGAACAGTCACCTGCTAAAAGTGAGTGGTATTGCAAAAGCAAATATGCTGACTTTCACGCAGATGAACACTGAATTTCAGCTCAAACATCTGTCTTGCAGCAGGAAGGAAAAGAAGAACAGGAGCCACACAACCGCTCTTACCAAAAGGTGGTTGAGTCAGGTTAAGGCATAGGAGGTGGTATGCTTTGGGACAGTCCTTCTTATCACACATGACCAGCTCTCCCCCATCTCCACACTGGAAACAGTTGTCTTCATGCATCTGCTTCTGTTCTGTTTTTATTTTCCGTTTCTTCTGCTTTAACTTTGCATTCTTCACCTTCTCTTCATTTGCTGTTGCAAACGCTGTCTAACAAGGACAAAACCACAGCACACTCACTCACAAACCCCGGCATTAAAATCTACTTTGGGTTATTATTTGCATGAATTCTGCTTAAATTAGATCCGCTCAAAAAAGCTGTTAAGCTGTAAAAGCCAGAAGTGCCCATGCAGATGTTTCGGAATTAACAGTTTGGTAAATTAACAACTTCCCCCCAGACAAAACAGTACTGCAGGGCACACCAAAATCCTTAGGGACTTCCAGGGGTGGTAAGTACTACATAGGCTGAGGAGTTAAATAAATCAAACCCCTCTCTTTGCCCTAGGAAATTCTTGGGAGGAGAAGCTTCACTGTTCACCCACGTACCTTCGGACGCACTCCCAGGAAGCCGCTGCAGTTCTCTGCTCCGCAGTGACACTCGGTCCTGCCATTGCCCAGGCAATCCAGGTTGTAATTGAATGTTAACTCCATTCCTGCAATTCAAGGAAAACTAATTCACCCACACTGGGGAACAACAGGCCTGTGACAGTGACGTTTCGTTAGTGTTTGTAACCGTAAGACCCCTGCTAAAACTGGAACCTAAATACTGTCTCCAACGACAAAGTTCCTAAACACGCCACTGGTATTCAGTAACTTTTGAGAAAAAGAACACGATTCCAAGTGAGGAATTTGGCCATCGCAAGATAAAAGCAAACATGCCCAACAGTGCCATCCTTTTACCTGCAGGAATGTCACAAAGAGCAAACAGTCCAACTCTAATGTCACCATTCACTGTCCACTTCTGTGTTTCACAGTTTGGGTTACAACTATGGTTCATGAAACGGGAGTAGTTTCCCTTCGGGCCAGCATCTATTATTCGGTCCTGCAAGGAAAAAAGACAAAGATGTGTTTAGTACTTACAAAGGAAACGAGGTTTCCTGCCGGCCAGCGACAGTTTCTATGGAACAACAAAGGATATTCACCTTGGTCACAGTCAACATATAAAAATTGGTGACGCTGTTCTCGTGGGCACGTTTGATGCGCAGCCGGCACTCCTCCTCGTCAATGAGCTCCCCGACATATTCGTTCACAAACTCACCCTGTGGAGGGAAGGAGAACCACAATAAGAAACCCAGGCATCCTACCCATGGTGATAAATGAGAGCAACACAGAGAAAAGTATTTCCTATAAAAAAATAATCATCAAAAAGTGTTACACTTCAATGGTCCCATAGGCACAACTGGAATATGTGCACCAGGTACTTGCTGTCCAAGCAATAAAGCCCTCCAGAATAAAAGGCAGCAGAGCCCAGCCCTGTTCCTGCACTCACTGAGAAGACAGTCATCAGTTCTCTAAAATCCTTTCAACTTTCCTGTTTTCTTTTAAAAAGGACAATGTGACAATATCAACGGACTCCTCAGGAACGGGAACTGTTGCAATAATTATTTTCACTACATACTTTCCTTTTCATGAAACACAGATCTCAAAAACTGCAAGTTTTATAAAATGAATGGCTGAAATCCACATTTAAAAGTAGTCCTACAAGCCCACAGCGTGTTCTAAGGAAACTCGGAAGAGCTGGGATGTGACTGACACCTTGATACAAGGAGTCAACACCGAACCCTAGACATCACTGTGCAGCCAGGCTAAAAGGTTAAAACACTCACAGTGCACTGGCTGGAGGTGCAGAATGCAATGTTTTCACCCAGCCCCACCCTGAGGCGGCTCTGACAGCCCTTGTCCTGGGCCGCCGTACCTTTTTAATGCTCCTTTTGGTCCTGAGGCCCCAGCCGCGGCGCTCGGTTTTGATGATCTCGGCGTCGGGGTAGAGCCTCTTGGTGAAGCACTGGTTCTGGCAGCGCTCCCCCGCCGGGCACACCTGCGGGTGGCACTCGTACTGCAGCATCCTGTTCAGGCACTCCGACTCCAGCCCGCATGGGTTCTCGTCCGAGGGCTTACAGTTACACCGCGGGATCTCCGACAGGTCGGCCACCTGGATCTGAACCTTCCCTATCACCTTGTTGGACTGGGGAGCAAAGGAGGAGAAGAACAGAGGATGAAGACAATGCACAAGGGACAGAGTCAACAACTGACATGAGAAGGCAAGAAAATAATTATTTCATCCTGTGTTTTAATGGCACTGTAAGACAGAACAAAGTATTGGTGAAAAGAACAGCAAAATGATCTGTGAGAATTTCTTCAAGCCTCAATTGTTGCAAGCACTGGTTTAAGTACATAACCCAGAATCACGGAATTATAGAATGCTTTGGGTTGGAAGGGACCTTAAAGTTCACCCCATTCCAACCTCCTGCAACGGGCAGGGATGTCTTCCACTAGACCAGGTTTCTCCAAGCCCTGCCCAACCTGGCCTTGGACACTGCCAGGGATGGGGCAGCCAAAACTTCTCTGGGCTTACTTACTCATACATAGGTCAACTTACTCATACACAGGTTAAAAATAGAAAAGAAAGAAGCCAACTCACTTTAATGTGTTTATAGGGCGGAGGTTTCCTTGAATTCCTTTCAATTTCCAAAGCCTCTTTGCTTTCTCTTTGTGCTTTCAGCTCCTGGAAGCGCTTTGCTGCTTCTTCAAGTGCTGTGCAGGGAGTTCAGAACAGAAAGCAATTAGCCCCAGCTGCTGCTAATCAAACACGTACACGTATCTATTTAGTTTTGGGTTTTTTTTAATGCTAGGAATAGAACTGTATTAACAAAAAGACAAGCTAAAAATGAGTTATTGCCGTTTATCACGAATCTGTCATCAGGTACTTTCAGCAGGTATCGAGATACTGAACAATGATCCCATGCAGCAGAGCCCAAGCTCCATCTTAACATTTCCCAGTTTGTGAAAGAACTGAACTGGCCCACAACAACACACAATGAGTAGGCACTTAAAGAAACACATTTTTATCTGCAGTCAAGGGATCGACACAATGCTCGGATTTCACGTGAACACAGAACACTAGTCACATAATATTCCCATGCAGGTTAAGTGGTGATGGAGACACAAACACGTGGAATTTTTGTCATAAACCACTATAAACTTTGTTTGATTTTACCTTTCTTGAAGGTCTTGTTAATACTAGTTTGCCCCTCAGCAAAGCTTTTATCTCCTTCAACATAAGGGAAAACTCTGCCCTGGTGTACCCAATAGTAGTCATGTGAACCAAAGAAAAATACTGGGAAGTCCCCGATATCATGTTTGAGGCCCTGTATGTTGAGAGGCACAGACCTGGGATTGCAGATCTCTGCTGGCCACCACCTGCAGAGGAGGAGAAAAAAGAACAGTGTAAGTTCCTTGAACCAGAGCTTCCCAGCTTTTCTAATGGGATTGAGAAGTAAAAGCCAGTTTTCCTTTCATAAGGAAATGAACTCCTTCCTCACGCAGCCATGGCTCCCTCTGGCAACACCTGGGAAGCTCCACGCAAAAACACAAGCAAAGTTCTTGCTCCAAGTTTAGGAAAAGCCTTTTAAGAGCATCCATGGGTGGATTTCTAGGATGCCCTGCAAACGCCTGTACTGCTGCATGTGACTAAAGTGTCAGCTGGACTCCAAGCCAGCCCCTGCTGTTCCGCGTGGTGATCACACACAGCAAAGGTAAGTGCAATCCCAAGTCCATCCCTGCCTGGGAACAGCAGGAGAATTGCACTTCAAGGGTGCCACCCGTGTCTGACACACGGCAGACAAATTGTGGTATTTCCAGTTCCTGCTCTCGACGGCTGAGCTGCTTTATTTCCTGCAATTCCAGAGCACATTAAAACACCCACAGCACTAAAACCCCCCCAATGGTGAACTTGCCTGTAATTCCCAAGCTTGACCCAAACGATCTGCTTGTACCGCAGCTTCTTCCCAGCTTTACAGTCATTGCAATTCCAGCATCCCTCAGGCATTTCTATGCTGAGACACTCGGGGTGGAAGGAAGCTGGGCAGGACTCACAGCACAACAGTTTGCCACCTTGAAACAAAGAAGCCCTGCTTGGTTTGTAGAAGTCAGGATTTGCTCCCCCCGGTGCACAGCAATCGACATTCACTTTAAATCATCCGCTCTACATTCCCACTGCCCCACAGAAAAATGGCAAAAGAGAGGGATCAAGTCAAACCTTACAATGTTGGTTAAAAAAAAGGACCGCAGTGCTTCACCGAAAGGCAAGTTGTGACTCTTAACTGCATCAGACACCCAAAAAAGCAGGTGAGGATTTCAAGGTGAGGGGAATTGGCAGGGGGAGCACAACCCCTGAGGAAAGCACTGCAGCTGAGAGCAGCACTGCCAGCTTTTACTTCTCTGGTGATGGCCAAAACAACGACAACTGCCCATGTTTTTAAGGAATCCTTTTTCAATCAACATTGTTCTGACCGAGTCCCCAGCAATCATTAGTGAGCACCAACCCCACAGCCTATAGGTTGATCAGTGCTTTTCTGCAGCAGGGACAGGAAAAACAATCGTAATAAGCGTGTCTATTCCACAAAAAGGGGTTTACCAGGATGAGCCCAGTAGATAAAGCAGAACGAGACACATACGAGTTGTCCCCATCCCAAAAGTTCTTGGTGCACAGGGGGAACCTCAGCGTGGGGAGTTGTGAATTTCTGGGGTTTACGCTCATTTGGGCAAAAGTTGTTTTGCCTGTCTCACATTTTGGCAGCTGTATTAGGTGTGGAGAGCACATCTCTAAGTCACCCTCAGCAAAGCAACTCATACAATATGACTTGATACATTACATATAATATTTTATATATGTAGGTATATAAATATATATATATACACAATTTTTTAGATATATATATTTAAAAATTAACAAGCTTTCGTGCCCCAGATGGAAAATCCGGGAGAGACTTGAGAGTATTCAAAGCAATTTTCAATCACAATACCAAAAGAGGTGTGAATAGCCACTTTCAAACCTTTATCAGAAAATGTTGTCCACCTATAGACTTCCCAAAATATTGTTGCGTTAATTGATCGTTGCATGTCACAATGAGCATTCCTTAAACAATCCAGTTGCATGACCAACACTGTATTTCCTCTGCTAAAACCAGTAAAATCCAGCCATATAGAGCCTCCAGAGCTCCCCAAACCCACAATGAAAATTTTGAAGTATTTTTTTTGCAAATGAAGCTTCAGAGGAAATACAGACAAATTACTGAAACATTATCTGAGATGGGAAAATGCCAAGAGATGCAAAAATCAAACAAAATCAAACACAAAACTGTCAGCGCTGAGCAAGAAAAAACTCAACATTGCTCCCGGGATGCATTAGGCAGATATGGCTCAAGCTAAGCACAGGGCTCAAAATAATTCTTGTTCTCAGGAATTACAGGACTACTGGAAGCCATCGCTCTAGAAATGCTCAAAACAACCCGCCTCGGGCTGGGAAATGGGGCACTGGCTGGGAACGCGCTCAGGGAATCAAATTTCTGTGGGGAATTTGGGTGCTGGAGGTGGGACCCAGGGACTAGAGGGGACACACACAGGTCAAACCTCGCTGCCTTCTCCCTCTGGATGGACACAGCGCCCTCCCTTGTCCCACCCCAAATGTCCTCTCTTCTCTCAGGCTCTGCACAAGACCCAAAACAGCACATCCCCCCCTTCTTCCACACTCAAATCAATTTAAGAAGTGGCTTTACATCATCCGGGTAAACACTGAACTGCAACAGTATCGAGATCCATTTGCCTCCTCTTCACATTGCTGTGCAAAAGCAAACACCAGCTCCCTGACGCTGGAACAGCCCAGGCCACAAACAGAGTGACTGAACCTCTCCCAGCGAGAATTTAGTGACAGCAATTATTTTAAGCCCTTTTGTAATTTAAAAAAAAAAGAAAAAAAAAAAGAGAAAAAAAAATTGCCAACATGAACACAGGCTCACAATAACCATGAGTGAAGGTCACTGAAAGCAGTCAGTGTGGGGACAAGCAGACATTTCTCCGTTGATTTAAGAGAGAAAAAATAGAAAAAGCAAAAGTAAATTAAAGAGAAAGAAACTATTTTGGTTACCTTTCTCACATTTCTTTTTGGAAGCTGACGAAGGAGGAGGAATCATAGGTAATTTCATCAACTCAGCACGATTTGACTCATTCAGTAGGTAGTGGGACTTATAGGCATAGGAACTGAACAGGGGGTCTGAATGGTCCTGCACTACCAGCCCTATACGAAACAAACAGAAAGAGATGAGTTGCAATGAAACTACCCATGATTCCATGAAGGAAAAATCAAATAAACCCAATGACCACCTCTAATGCGTATGTGGGAACGAAAAAAGGATAAAATGAAGAAAAAGGAAAGTCTGACAGAAAGCTTCTTTGCTAACAAAGAGGTTGTGTTGGAGAGACTCGACTGGAAAGTCTTGTGCTGGAAAAGCTTTTTCTAAGTGGAATTTCAATTGCGCTTTCACCCCTCCTTTGTGCATCTACAGGAAAGCACAAGAAAGGCATCAGTTTGGATCTGTGGGCTCCCCTCTCCCTCCCACACGGCCAAAGGAAGCTCCTCTGCAGAGCTGGGGCTGACAGTCATCCCAGCAGGATCCAGCTCCGAGCTGGGGCTGCGAACAGAACGCTCAGGCTTCGGGTAAGAGAACTCACCATCCCTCTCTACAAACCTACCCCCGAGATCTCGGCCGTGGAAGTGTTTTGCCTCTACAGCCGTGCTGGAAAACCACGAGGGGGGTCAGTGTCCTGCGAGGCACCAAGGGGGAGGCACGGCTGCTCAGAGCAGTCCAGCACAGTGTTCCTACGTGCCCCATTCCAAGCCAGGCCTGTGCACTTCTCTGGCCTTCTCCACCAAGAAGAGTTTCTCCCGCTGCTCCAAAGAGCCCGGGTGAGAGCACAGAGCTACAGAGCAGAACTGTTTGGCCAGAAGCTCATGGGAAGGGCAGAGCAACTGAGCCCCAAAGAAGAAGGAAAGATGAGAGACCAAGAGAGCCCCCGGTTCTTTCCCTGGGGGACACAAAGCTGAGGGCTGTGAAGAAGCTCTCGGAACAGGGTGGCTAAAATAGTGCTGCAAGGAGAACAGTGTCAGCCCACCTGGACACACGTCCTCAAAAGGATTCCTAGAACAAGAGTGACCTACACATACAATCGTGAACTGTGACGTGCTTAATGGAGGGCACTGCAGAAAGGTGGATAAGAAATCTTAAAATATTTCATATTTCAAGTACTTCACCATAAGCAAGTTCCATATTTTACAGATTGCTTCACATCTACATTCCTCACTTCAGTAATTGCACTTAAATACAAACTCCCTGGTTCTGATAGCAACTAACACTGATTAATGCCCAAGGATTTATAAAGCATTCAGTTCCTCATTTCTTTCTGAGTAGGTGCTCAGTGCTCCTGCCTCAGCTGCTGTTCTCAGCACTCTGGCTCCTGATTCCAGCTTGGCCTAAACAAACCCCACAAGAATGTTCTGGAAGAACAGGTAGAGAGTTGCTGCAGGACACAGAGGATTCAGGCAGCAGAAGTGGTCTGTAACTGCTCAAGTTCTCATAACTAAGGCTCAGGGAATACACAGGACCGGGAGTTCCATCTGCAGAGGAACCTCTAAGGAGGTTCTTCCAGGATATCTGGACCATGGGTCAGCTTCAGGCACCTGGATTGGCAGCCCACAGGTTAACAAAGGACTCGAAGGAATGGATTTAGCTCCCTGGTATCATGAGATGTGTTTGATACCACAGCTGCATGGTGGTTTGAAAGTGGCAGAGAACAAAACACTGAGGATGAGTCCCTGGCAGCAGCCTGCCTCTGCTTCCCACTTTGGACCTTGCCAAGAGACATCCCTAATCGGACATTCAAACCAGGAAGGTCCATAGAAAACTCTTATCTGAACCTGGAACCAGCCTGACTCCAGACAACTGAGAGAAAAACATAAAACCAAAGGGTTGAAAATACTATGGAACTGCTCTACCTCCCAGAGAAACTGTTTTTACTGATTCTCCTCTGGCAGAAAAGAGCAACTTCTTTCCATGTAGTTTGGTTGGGTTTTTGGACATAAGTATTGGTTAAACTAACAAAGTTGAAGGATGGGCATTCATTTTACTCAGAATTCCATGTGGAATGCCCCACTGCGTCTCTGATGTGATTCACATCACACATATCCTGCCTAGGGGAGGCCCCAAAATGTTTAAGTAAGCCCACAAAAGGAGAAACACTGAAGCCTCTTGTGAACATCCTTGTACACATTCCAAACCTCGCTGTTCCACCTGGAGTTTCCGGATTTTCAAAATATTTTATTTTAAATGCGATCCTTCAGGACGGCTCCCAAATTACTTGGAAATAAGAAAAGGAAAAGAAAGGAGGCAGAAAGGAAACTATTCTGGCACCAGCTATGCCTTACCCTTCAGAGATCTGTAACTGCTATTCTGCCCTTGCAAAGTCAAGGCAAACTAAACCTCCACCTGCATAAAAGCGAAAACAAGTGACTTCAGGATCCAGCTCACTTTCACCTCCTCATTAGTGACTCTCAAAGCTGCTGAAGAGAACATCCAACATAAACTGCTGTGATTCTGTAGAAGGGACATATTAGCATTATTTCAACACCTAAGGATACCGGTACTTTTGAATTTTGAGACCAAAGTAACTGATGCACCACCACTTTTCAAGCTGTTCTCTGATAGAACCCTGGTGACTGAAGAGCCATAAAAGTAACAAGTGGGGAAAAAAAGGAAAAAAGTAAAAGAGAAACAAAATAAAAAAAAGAGAACTTTGGCATACAGGAAAGCCCAGCATGAAACCTGCTCATACAGTACTGCTAAAGGTTTTCTTTCAAAGTTCTCAAATGTGATGGCAGTTATAAATTAAAATGATTTTTTCTAGTTCATGAGTAAATCCTACCTTTTGGCCTTAGAAATTTAAACAGTTTTAAGTTTGTGAGTGGTGAAAGAATCCCCTTCTGCTTAATACAGTGATTAATAACCCAGCAGCCATTCTCAGTGTGCAATGGCTGGAACTGAGGAATTGGGATTCACTTTTCCCTACAGGCAAAACAAGTCAGCCCAAGTGCCTATCGCTGCTTCTGACTTTCAAATGTTATGGACAGCAAGTGGAATCTCATGAGAACTGTTGACCAAAATAAAATGAAATCAAATCAAATAAAAAATCCCAGGCAGCATTTAGCCCCAGTGAGCCCTAAGGGAGGAGTTCCTCATGAAATACTTAAATTTTTATCGCTAAACTGCACAAGTGACAACAGAACTATAAAACAGGGAAAAACCAAGCGTCTCACCTCTTGCACAAACGAAACAAAAGCCTACATTTACAGCTGATGAGGAGTGAGTCCTTTTGGAATGGTTACTACAGATGAGGATGTGGGATGACACAAACAAGCTGCCGGCGGCGATGCAGCCGTCTCCCGAGTGATAGGCCACGGGGCACCGCAAACACCTCGCCATGCGACCTGCGCGACAGAACACACGAGAGGCACCGCGTCAGGGGGGGCACAGAGCCCCGCACCACAGGGCAGAGACCACGCTGGGCCTATTCCAGTACTGGGGTAAAAAGAAACAGTTACGTCTTTTATCTTTTTTTTTTTTTTTAAATAAGTTTCACTAGTGTTAACCCTTAACATTCACTTTTTAAACTGTTAAGAGAAACTTTTGTTATTCTACAGTCCATTTGTTTTGTTTAAATATTTTGGCTCATTCCTAAAAGGACCTTTCCCTCGAAAAATAATTGTTCTAAAAGCCACTACAAACTGTCTTTAAAAACAAACATTCCTTGGCCTCACACTACAAAGCCTTGGCTTCCATTAAACCCAGCACCACCAGCTGACAAGAGTGTGGATCCAGGTACACTCCACAGCAGTCTCGGGTTCCAGCTGCTTCCCACCCAGAGAGATCTCAGTCAGTGACCTCGCTGAGGAGGAAACCCTCGTTCCTTGCTGTGTTAGAGGGTGGAACTGGATCGACTGTTACTGTGGAGACACAGCTGAGCCTCCTCCCTGCTCGGAGCAGCTGCCCTCACCTTTGCTGGCTTTGTGCATGTCCTTGTCCACGGAGCAGGCAGTGCAGCAGTGCTGTGGGCACCGGAACCCCCGGGACTCGAACAGGGCCGTGGCAAACTTGCGGACACAGGACTCGTGGTAGAACTTGCCGCAGGTGCTGACGGAGCAGCGCTTCACATCCTTGCCAGGCAGCTTGCAGGAAAAGCACGTGTGTTCTCCTTGGGAAAGATGGAATAAGGGAGTACAACTATAATGGCCAACTCTTTGAGGTACCATATTGCTAAAAAAATTCTGAAGCCAACAGAGTTACACCGGAGTGAGCAACGCAGGCTCCTTCCCTCCCAACAGGGACATTGTGATCCACAGTAACCATGGAGTTGCTGCTCATGCCAAAGTCTCTTATTCCAAGTAAAACCCTAAGCAGTTTTACACTGGAACACACTCACCGTTCTTGCACTCAGCACAGACGAACTTCTCCTCGGGCACAGCCTTCAGGCCGAGGCACTCCAGGTGGAACACGCTGCAGCACTCGCCCTCACAGGCCAGCAGCGACTCGCCGTAGCTCTCGCAGATCTGCAACAGGCACAGAGCTCAGCAGGGAACGGGGTACCTGACACCCTGAAATGCCAGTGGCTGCCAGGTGTCAACACAGGAACGGGCTGGAAATCGCTCCAGAGCTACGGTAAGTCTCTGGGCTGAGGACAATCCCAGCACTCCCTGAATCTTGCCCTGGGAACAGCACGAGCCCGGAGAGAGACAGGAGAGGCGTTACAGGATCCACCCACACTCCTTCATTTTTCAGGGAACAAGCTGCTCTTGCTCTTCACGTCCCTTACTACTGACCAGGAAACTGGCCAAAAGATTCCAGGATTTTCTTTTGGAAAATCCTCGCTCTGCCCTATTTCACAATGACCATGTGAAATCCTCAAATGGAGCAGAAAATGGCATCTGCTTTTTCTACAGATGCTGGCAGGTCTGGATCAGACACCACTTCCAGCTTCTGAGCTTCCTGGCATGCAGGAGGGCTTAGGAATAATTTCACAATCATTTCATACGAATGATTTCCAGAGCATAAATCCCAAAATGCTGGATATTCTATCTGAGAGACACGGTCATGAGACACAGTTAAAACAAAGCAGTGAAATATGAAAACAGAAAAGGGGGATATGTAGTTAGTGCCACCAGTTACCTGACAAACAGTGTCTTTTTTACTTGTCCCAGTTCCTCTCCTGGATAAGCTGGAGTCCACTGACTGCACATCCGAGGCGTCGGCGTCGGCAGCGGCTGACGGGCTGTCCGAGCGCTTCCCAAAACTGCCCTGCAGAGAGGGAAAGCCCACGGCACTCAAACCACACACTTCCAAAGGACAACCACACCGGGAAAAATATTTCTGTCACTGCGGCTAAGAGGACCATTTGACATGTCAAGAGACACAGGGGTCCTGGAAAGGTGCTCCACTTCACCGGAGTGATACAAATGCTGCCTTCTGATACATTTCACCTGTACAAGCAAAACACCGCAAAGAGCCCTCTCACTTTTCCAGACCCCCCCTAGGGTTTACACCAGACACAGCAAATTCTCACGATCCTCGAAGAATCTCAAACCTTCCGCAGAGCAAACCATGATCTAAAACGATGCTTTGCCAGGCAAAGTAGCAGGAAAAGTTGCAAATAAAGATTGCATTTTTGTATCAACCCAACGGAGGGGATTCGAAGGAAACAGACCTGGCTTTATGCTTTCAGATAATAAAAGACACAAAATCTGTAGAGATATATTCACATATTCAGGATTAATTAACTGAAGAGCCTGTTATATACACTGACAGCTCAATCAGGACCCTGTGAGAACAAACACATCTTTACCTGTAAATCATTGAGTCCCCTGGAATCAGAGTCAGACGTGTCCCTGTAGGCAGAGCTGGTCAGTTCCATGTCTGTGGAGGCACGACTCCTCTTCTTTAAGGGCTTACACGAGTCCGAAATCTCGCTGGCACCTTAACACAACACACTGAAATTAGTTTTAATATATGTTCTCAGCTTTTTGATTAAAATTAACAAAGGAAAAAGAAAGATGAGAGCCCGGACCGCATTATTTGCCTTCGTTTTCAGTTTGCAATTTCGTTACTAATTTAATTCTTCCTGAAAAGTTCATTAACTGAAAGCCACCTTAGGCAGAGCTTTTGACAAACTTCTGAACATGCTGACACAGTGGAAGAAGCTGCTAAATAGTCTCTAAAAAGAGGATAAATCCTCAGGAGATATCCTCTTCATCATCCATCTTCAACTTTGGCTAAGCAAAGACTTCTAAGAAACGTCCAGAAGAAGGATTTGGGTGCTTAGAGCACATGAACAGACACAATCCTTCCCCCCCAGCAACACACAGGTATCAGCAACAGAACCCCAAACACATGCCCTCACCAGAGAGGTCGAGCTCACCACCCCAATGCTCAGCATCAACAGCGCAGCTTACACAGAACAAGGCCTCTGCCCAAGGCTGATGAGCCACGAAGTTCATTTTTGCCTGCAACTCACCTTTCTGCAATCCCGTCTTCACCGCTGCCAGTGGGACCGTTTCGACCTGTTTGAATAGGAAAATCCACAGTTAAAACCAGAGGAACGTTTCTCCCTAGGAGCAAAAAGCAAACAGGTCAGTTCAAGGGGTTAGAATCGGGGTGGGAGCTGCCATCCCCTCCTCAGCCCGAGCCTCCGCGTCCCGCTGGATTCCCTCCTGCCTAGGCTGGTGCCCGGAGCCACGGCAGCCACGGGTCACTAGCCAGCTCCTGTGGCTCTCCCCCTTTGGGCACGAAGGTGACGGGAACGCTGTATCCGTGTCCAGCAGGCGGGAGCGGGGCCTTTGGGCAGCCAAGCCTGGTGCTTTGTTAACCCCACGGCCGGGCGAGCACAGGTTCCCCCACGCGGGTGGCACTGGGCCGGTGGGACGGGGCAGGGCCGTTCCCACCAGCGCTCCCTGGAGCTCCTGCGGCCTTTCCTCCCTGTCTAGAGCGCTGCACGGGCCCGGCCGGGTGCAGGGCTCTACACAGCTGGAACTCGAGGGCACAAACACTTCAGCGCACAACTGTACAGGTTTACAAGCTCGCAAAAGCACTCCCAGTCCTCGACCCTACGGAGAAGGTTAGGAACTGTTCTGCCAACATACATGGAAGACGTGGGAATTTGGTGACTGGATAATAATTACAGGAGAAAGCTGTTGCCTAAATCCTGGTTTTAAGGTTAAGAATTACAAGTTACTTCTTTGCAATGCGGTTACATATGCATGGAGAAACACATTTAGTAAATATTTAAGGATTATTCTATAATTTTTTTAAAAAATATTTTATTTTGTTGTACAATAGGTAAAAACATACAATAGAAGGATTTGTATAGGATACATTTTGTAATACAAATATAAAATCTAAACAATCACTTTTATTTCTCCACTAGTCACTGTAACAGTAGCATCAACATTTTGTTTTTCCCATTAATTGTACTCGTTCCAGTTATAATTTTATACCAAGTTGTTGCAGACTAATTGGGGAATCAGTTGCAAGAAAACTTGAGTTTGGGTAACAAATATTGTTGCATAATTGTAAGAAGTTAGTAAAATTATTTTCTTTTAAATATAACTTAATACATTCAAGGTTTTGCGCATTACAGTGCCCCTGGGTTTCACTTTAGCCAGATACTTCTCCTGAGAAAAGCACTTTAATTAATGTCCACAGACTGAGTTAGCCAGGTCAGAGAAGCACACGAAGCTACCTGGGATCCGTGAAGTTCATCTTGTTGGTTCTTATACCTTTGTTAAATTAAGAAACATTCACAAACATAAAATAACTCCTTTGAAAGGGGGAGGCTGCAACCCCTCGTGCCAAGAAGCTCCAGGGACCACGTCGGGTGTCTCGCACCCAACGTTTAAACTGCTTTAAAGTTTCGGCAAGAAACCGTCTCGAGCTGGAGCGCTCACTCCTTTGCTGCACACCCGTGCAGGAATGCTGTGGCATCAAAGGGAAAACAGCGGGGGGAAAAGCAGTTGGGTTCACTTTCAGTCTCTGAAGTGAAGGAAGTGCAAAACGAAGCGCAAGGGGCCAAGAATAAATTAAAGAGATAAAAAAACCATTTTTCCCCTTCCCATATAAATCTTCATCCTGACTGTCGCTCTTTAAAAATTCTCACTGGGAGAAGCTAAACTATGAAACGTTCATATAAAATTCTCAGCTTTCAGACAGAGAGCCCCTTGAAGAGGGAAAATCAACCATGTAAGGAGAAGAACCAACAACTTCGACAAAATTGTTAAAAAGTGTATTCGGGTTTTAATATTTCTGCCCATCCACTGCACTCTCCTACTCACTCCCAAGCAGATTTTTTTATCTTCTTCTTTTTTTTTTTTTTTAAAGCAACAACATTTGTCTGTCTGATATCCAGATTAAAGGAATGCCCTGTACATGTTAGAGCTATTTCAGGAAGAAAAGGTATATCCAGATCTGTTTTGCTGATGTCTGCCAACACGAAAGTCTGACTATTCATCTATAAAATCATTCTTAAAGTCCATTTTCAGAAGTGGTCAGATTAATCACTCTAACTTCATTTGAAAAACAAAACCTCAACACAAACCAGCAGCTAAATCGAGAGCCAAAGGAAGGAACCTGGTGGAAATTCCATCCAAGAGAAATCACTGAAACAAACCCATTTTGCTCAGAACAGAAATCTCAAAGGAAACATGGCAGGTTCGTTAGGAGTCATCCATCATTGCGTTCCCACTTCCATAGCCTGACTGATACTGAGAAGATGCCAGTAGCAGAGTCACAGCAATGGCATTGACAGGGGGATTTCATGGAGGATAGTCCAAACCGAAACCCGATGGGGAAAAATGGAGAAAAATAAAAAGGCACCAATATAAGCCACAACATTTATGAATACAATATATTTTAACTCTCTACATGGAGGAAGCCAACCTGCTCCTTTTTGATCTTCTTCTTTGGCACAACTTCGGTGGATTTCTCAGACTCTGAGCGCGTTCGAATCGATCTTCTCTGTTGCTTCTTTTCTACAGAACCTGAAGAAGGTAAAAAAGGTTTCCATTACATGATTCCTTGTATTTCTGAGGTACAGCAAGTGTGCAACACCAAATCAACAGGTAAAGGAACGAAACCAAGACTCTGTCCACTTTTGAATGTTTTATTTTTAAATTCAGTTCCAAGCTGTTGGTCAGCTGGTGCTGTGGCTGCAGACACACGTTCTGATTCCAGAGACAGATCGGCTTCAGAAAACAGACACCAGTAACAGAGCGGAACAAAAAGCTGGAATCCAGCTTAGGGCAAACAGATTTCCACAACACACCTCTCAGGCACAGTCTTCACTTGGTTAATTTTGAACCAAGCAGTCCATCTGTGGTGTTTTGGGAAGGTAGCCCCAACCAGCTCCTTGAATGAAAACAAACTAGAAATTTCAGAAGCAAAGTACAGCTTCAAGTTTTTCCCAAAAATGCCAGTTCTGTGCCCCCTTCTGTGGGACAACGGTCTCTGTTACACAGGAACTACAGCCAGCCCCCCACTGCAACACCTGCAGCCACACCACACCTCAACGTTCACCTGAAGGCTTCGAGGCAAAGAAAAGCTCAGTACAAACAGAAGCAGTGACCACGATACGTTACTGTCGTTAACGAACATGAAAAATGAGGGTTTGAACGTATTACCATAGAGAACAAACTCAGATTCATGGAGGTTACTGTGGTATTTCAGCAGGCGAAGCGGGAGCTGCTGGGTTTTTGGCAGCTAACTTTTTGTGCTCCAGCACCTTCAAAAAGGACACATCAAGAACCACGCACAGGACACTCAACACCACGGGCAGCTGTTGGAACAAGCACACACTTGGAGCTGAGAGAAAACTGGCACCTGAGGATTTACAATGAGCTGCTTGGGAAGCATTATCCTTGGTTTTATGTTTGGGGGTGGGGGTTCTACTAAAGAACACACAGCTGCGAAATACTCTGTATTCTTCCAAGCAAAACTGGAAACTCTTGGGAGCAGGAATCAGCTGTGCCAGAGATGTTAGGAGCCGTAAACCTGCCTGGTCTTGTCAGGAGATAAAGTATCTAGAGAGCTAGGTAGGCTTGAACCAGACTGAAAGACAGCCTTGCTAAAGGACTCCAGAGAAAAGAATGAAAATTGCTCTTGGTGCATGGGATTTTTCTCACGGCTGCATGGCTCCCGAGTATGGCAGTAACTAAACTATACAGTTGGAAAAGTTATTGTGCTACAATAATTGTATTTCTGAGGGGATAAACTGTTTTTCTTCAAAGGAAAAAACTTTTAAAGCACACTAATTAATAATAGCAATTAGCTATTAATAATTTAGAAATTAATGACTCAGGTCAACACCCTTCCTGTTTGCCCACATGGAACTTCTGCTTCCAGTGAGCCCTATCCCTTCAGGGACTCCCACAGCCGCAGAGGGTCTCCACGCCAGAGCTGGGAAACATCTTTCGTGTGTGGCAAAAATCTCCTGAAGCAGCTTCAGGTAAATTTGAGCAGGTGCAACCAAACAGTTCATTCGGCCAAGAACGGATTTTCTCCCTTTGCCGCCTCACTGCAGCAAAGGAATTAAGATCAAGCCCTGGGCCCGAGAACTCCAGAACCAGCACGCCCAGTGTTGGCTGACAGCAGCACTGACCAATGCAGTGGGCACTGTTTCCTCTTCCTGCTCTCCAAGGATCCAGTCATCAGTTCCACAATGCTCCTCTTTTGATCCAGAGTTTCGGGACAGATGTTGGACCAGCCCTCTGCCTTGCTACAGGTAAATCTAGTTCGGTGTCTGTGCAGACCAGAGGCACTGGGGATGCTCAGGGCTGCTCTCTTGGCAGCAGATTTCAAGCAACAGAACTATCTTCCCGGCGCTATGGAATTCTGTGTATCTGACCGGAGGTTATCAATAAGGACTCCCAGAGTCAGTCTGGGAAATACTTTACCATAAAGGGATTCTGAAGTTCCAGTGACCTGACGTTTGAAAAAAAGGCCTTGGCAGTTATGCTCCACGAGAGGGGACCAATAACTGGACTTTGGAAATGGCTTTGGGAGTGACTGTTTGGAGTGTGCCACTGCAGGAAAGCTCAGGCACTTACAGGGTGGAGTGTCACGTGTCCAAAAATCCTATGAAAATGAAAAAAGAGAGGCTCAGAATTCTCACCCCCTGTGTCTGAGGAGCCTTTGGGAAGGTGAAGCCTTTAGATGCCAGGAGAGAGAAGCAGAACAGGGATGGCCTCTTCTGCTGCGAGGCAATTCAAGCAGCTACAGCAACTGTAGCTGGAAAGAACCACCACTGTCAACAACAGGAACGGAAACTCCAGTCACCCAGGAAATCTGGAGTACTCAGCCTGTGCAGCCCCAAACAGTCCATAAATCAGTGCCTATCAAACAGCCCTGCCTAAAAACTACACACAGACAGGACCTGAAGCGTGTTTGCAGAGGACTCACGGACACAAACCACTGAGGTTTCTGACTCCAGATCTCATTTATTTCATGTTTGGAAAGGGAGGAATAACCAAACAGACGGATAGTTAAGGTAGAAGTGACACCTGGCAACATTATGAGATTCAGATAGCTCATTCCAGGCTTTCCCTTTTCAGGCCCAAGTTCCATTACTTGCTTCAGTGGTTCTTCTCCCTCGGAGCTGATACTTCAGAACTCAGTGCTTTACGATGGGGCCCCTGAGATGCCTTCAGAGGGCAAGCACTGCCTCATTTGGCTGATGGAGTTAGCTGAAGCAGTTTTAAAGAAATCCCTGTCCTTGAACAGGTCATGCAGGAGCTCAACAACAAAGCCTAGGGAGCCCCATCCTGAATCAGCCATCCCCTACTGAACTGTGCCACTTCCCGAGTCTCTTCCTTTGATCCCAGCTCTTGTACTTGACATTTGGTGCCACAAGCCATGGCAATACCCTGCTAACACACATCCACTGTGTTGTCTTCTAAACCAACTTGCCATCTGCTCTGCACAGGACATCCATCCTCGAGTGTGTTGACTCAGATTGTAAGTTGCAGACACAAAGTTCAGAGGCCAAACCACCAATCTCCCACCCCACAGCCGTGCTGTGTGTGCTGGGCTCACCGCCTGTGACATTAGCCATGCCCGTTACAACTACTGTGTAAACAGAAAGACATTAATAATAATTATTTTTAAGTATGGAGAAAATGCTGAATTTCAATGCTGAGGGCTCAGGTTCAGACCAGCACTCCGCAGTTTCCCTACCTGCTGACCCAGAAGTTGTCTCAGGAGAGGATGCATTTTGCACTGCTGCTTTTTCACTTCTCTGAGCCGATGAAGAATTAAGTTTCTCTTGTCCTTTGATGCTTATTTCTGTTTTGTTACCAACTCCCTTGAAAAGAAAAAAGGAAAAGATTGTCTCCTCCTGTGCGTTGCTACCAGGTAATAGATCTGCCCTTAAATCTCAGAGCAGGAACAATCAATGCTCTCCAACCCAACAGGTACACAGGATAAATCTACTACGGAGTCACCTCCCTGCAGAACTTTCCACCCCTCTTAATCTCCCCTTACACATGAGGAAAAAAAAATTGCAGTGACTTTTCTAAACATTACCTTCTCTATAGGGCTTAGGATGAAATAAACACTCTCCAGGTAGAGAGGCAGAAGAAGGAGGCAGAGAAATAGTCCTAAGCCTTTTCCTTACACTGACTGTGGGAAGCTGCTGTGCACCTGAAGGAAGCTCAGAGGCAGAACTCGATTTAAAAGTCTGTTACACAGAACGAGGTTATCACTTTTTAGTACATTATTAACAGTTTTGCCATCTTATCTGTTTCCCACAAAACCACTGATTGTAAGACTTACAGAGAATTTCTGGATTATTTCAACTAGGAAGCTGGAGCGAAACAGCTTTAATAATTTCTGTGTGCTACAAACAAAAATGTGACCACCTGTAGGGAGCTGCTCTGCCACCAGCAAAACAGCTACTGCCAGAGCTGCACTGAAAGTGGGGTTCAGTGCACTGAAAGGTTCAGCTGTCACATCTCTTTGATTTAATCTCTCCATTGAAAGGAACACGGATGGTGAAAGCTTGGTGGACGCAGTTCCAGCTCCCCAGTAAGGCAGGCTCAGGACAATTCAGGAACAAAAGAGGGTCACCGCACCAACCACGTACCTTGGTGGAATAAACAAACTGATCGATGAGTTTTCCATCCCCAGCAGCATTCTGAAGGGCAAAAACCTGTTCAATTTTAACAACTGGAGACATGTTACATTTTTGCAGGTCCAGGTTGTGCATGGTTATTGACGCTGGGAGGGATTTCCTAGCAGCAGCTGTTTTCCACGCGATTTTCACGGGAGGCGCCTCCTCCTCCTCCACACTGGACTGCCTCCTCTGGCCCTGTCTCCGCGCCTCAGCGTTGGAAGGGGACGATCCTGCCACCACGTTGGCGTGTTCCGGCTGCGTGTTCAGCGCTGGCTTCGGCCGCCGGTTCTTCTTGGCCTCCGCTTTGGGGGCAGCAGTCTTTTTGGCCTTGGCCAAAGCCTCCTCTGGCTCTTGGTCTATGTAAATGAAGGTGTACTGTTCTATCCTCTCCTCTCGGGTCATTTTCAGTGCCTTCTCAGCATGGGCAATGCCAATGTCCCACTGAGCTCGCTCCCTCTGCGGCCTGGGCTTGCGGATCTTAAGGGACAAAGACAAGCAGGCGATTACGCTGAAGATTTTGCCACTACAGCACTCAAAATGCAATCCTGAGGGTCTTTACAACTGCCAGACTGAAGTTTGCTCTCCATTTGCAGGGTATTTTTTGACACATGGACACTGAATTCCCTGCTCAGAGTATAAGCAGACACTCAAGCTGGACCGTAAGACCATCACAGTTAAGTGCCTGCCCTGAGTTATGGCTTCACTAAAACCAGGCACGGACAGTATTCAATCCATAATTCCATTATGAGACAGAATTTATCCTAACTTAGCCACTTTTTAAATCCTCCTTACTTTTCTATAAACACTACTTTCTTTCCACATCAGTATTTTGATCAGCATAAATACTGACTGTAGTAGTTCTCCTACACAGTAAGTAATTCCTGTAGCTAGCACTTCCTTTCCAATACAACAGTAGGAAAGGAACATATCTGCTAGTATTAGGGGTTGGAATAATGTCCTTAAAAATGTATTTTCCAAAGAACAGGCTAATAATGAACACACAAGGCCCTGTTTTTATTTAAAGTGCTAATATGCATGGAAGATTATCTCCAATGCTCCACGAGGAGCCAACAAAGCAGGTTCAGCTCTCAGCCTTTTCACATGAAAGTCATAAGAGTATGGAAACACTTTCATGATCTTTGTGAGAAACACTCCTGGCAGTGACACGCAGCCAGCCCTTCTCAGGGTAAAGCACTGCAGAGTTCCAGCCCTGCAGATGACTCCCCACAGCCAGTGCCCCCCATACCTTCTGCTTCTCGGAGTGGTTGCTGGCTTGCTTGGCAGCCTCTGCCAGTAACTGCTCGTACTGTTTGTGCCCCTGGTACTCCCGGACGCGCTTCTCGTGCACCCAGGCCCGCTCCGGCTGGTTGCTGAAGAACTGGACGTGGTATTCCCGGGCACCTGAAAGGGAAAACACCCATCAGCAGTTGTGTCAACACTGCTCTGCTTGTTCAGCTTGAGCTTTTCTCCCCCCCACAGCTCCACTCCTGCTGGCGGAAGTAGCTGGCTGGAGCGCAGAAACACAACGGGTCTGGATCCAGAACAGTTTAAGGCAGAAGATCAGCAAACCCTGCCCTCACTCAACACTCTCACACTGACCTGAGACGAGCAGAAGCACCTGTGCACAAGCCCTGTGTGCAGAGGCTCCTCTGCAGAGGTGATTTACCAGGCGCCAGCTCTGGGCACGCCAGGACTGAACTGTTCAGCACACACAGATCTAACCCGGCAAAAGGCAGTGCAAAGATACTTTTCACAAAGGAACAGCTACAGCCACGGGACACGCTGTAGCAAAGACCTTCCTCCCTTACCTCTTGTATTAATTTTGGTATGCACGTCAAGCTGGGGATCACATGACACCATGCAAGGCCACCAGGGGTACGTCCCCACCTTGGACCAAACCAGATCGCCAACCTGGAACTTGACGTCATGGGGGGCTTGTGTGGGAAGGGACGGCAGGAGCTGCTGGACCTGCAGGGGGAACACCAGATTAATCCACAGGAGGGGACTCAGAGATGCACACACCATCCACTGGGACCTGGTGTTGCTCTCCCAGGTATCCCTGGGGTTTGATAATCCAACACAAGAGAAGCATTTCTCAGACATGTGACAGAAAGAGTTGCACACAGCTGGGATTTACCCAACATAGTCACTGACAAACCAAGACACAAAAGAGCAGCCCTCATCACTACCCCAAAAACGTTTCTGCTTCCCAAATTGATTAAAAGTATTTTTTTTTTGAGATAAAATGAAGCGATAAATCCAGTACAACAAGAGGTGCATTAATGCAGCAACGATTATTGAGAGTTTCAAAGAAATAGTAACTGATTTATCACACAAATTAAGGGATCAGTGGAATAAATAGTCCAAAAATAGTAACGTTCTCTAAGTTCCAAAAGTGTTAACTGGTGTATGTACTAACCGGGGCTTCCTCCAGCATGGCTTCTTCTCTTGGTCTCTCTGAAAGCGTGCTAAGCCTCTCGTTTGGTCTCTAGGAAATGGGTAACAACAGAGAGAAAAAAGGAAAACAAACACAAACAAGGTGAGGGGACAGTAAAACAACCCTAGATAACAGTGAAACCAGGCAGAAAAACACAACTCACTGAGAGAAAGGCAACCATGAACCCAGAAAACATGAACATGGCGATTCCTTGTGCCCAATTCAAAACATGGTAACATCACAATCGAAAAATACCTGTTTTCCTTTACACTATTTACATCCAATCACACCTGCACACAACAATGCTCTCCTGTAGCAGGTGACAGAAGAACACACGCTCAGGGACAGCAAACCCAAATAACTCTCCACCTAAAATAATACACAGCTTCAAAAAAACCAGAGAACCGCATGTGAAGATATCCACAGTAATGTCGTGAGTCCCACATTAAAGTTGTCCCAAAAGTTGTTTGTTCCAGTGAAGACGATCCCAAGTCACAAGTCTCACACCATTAACCCTAAAGGTGACAAAAGTTACACGAAGATGAAGTCATGCAGTGGAAAGCAAAATGGTGGGGGGACAGACCTGAGACTGCCCCAGCCAACTCATACCAAAAACCACCTGCACAAAACCCTGTTCCTGTCACAGCACTCTGTGTCTGACACAGGGGTGGGCACCAAGCAACATTTATTGCAACACCACCTTTGGAAAGGGAAATGGAAGCCACAAAGAGGACAAAAGCAAGACCAAGATTTCTGCTAAATTCCGGATGACACGACTGACTAGGAACTTGGAATTTGAGAGAAAAGGTTTTAGTTCAATCTGAGAAAGACAGAAGATTCCATTCTCGTGGTGAGCAGCAACAGCAGCCAAACAGAGGGACAGGCACAGCTGAAGCGTCAGCAGCAGAATGGGATTTCCTGGTAACAGGGGTGACAAACTGGTCAAGCCAAACTGACAGCCTGATGTGGGGTGACAGAGTCTGGAGGAGAGGCCAGAAAGCAAGTACAGCCCAAGCATGAGGGAGATGCCACTTGGGAAGTGTCTCCTGGCAGCAGCTGCCAGCGGGACACAGCAGCTCCTACAGTCACCTCACAGGGGCTCCAGGAGCATCTCCATGAGCAAAAAAATCCTGTCCCAGTACAGCCATGGATGGCTTGGATTTTAAGTGGACAGTCCATTCCAAGTTTGAATTATAATGGTTATTAAGACCTCACTGAGCTTCATTAGTCAACTGTGATACTCAAACGTGGTAGATGCTCAGGATCTCAAACACATCACCAACCTGGTGAGAGAATCCAATTTCCACGAAGGAGGCAGATCACTTATAAACTTGTAAATACTCCTGGAGAGGGTGTGGATGTGAAACCAGCCCATCTTCCATTGAAAACACCACCACCACTATCACTCCATCAAGCACAGGACCCGCTCTACCAGATCAGAGCCCTGATCCCTGCAGGACAGGATCTCCTCCCAAACCTCCCGAAAGCAACAAGCACCAAGGGCTTTCACAGACCTTACAAGAAACTCAGACCTTACAAGAAACTGAGCTATGTTCCGTAACAGCCCAGCCCAGCCCGTGCTGGGCAATTTCTGTCCCGGTCAGATACAGCAACTTCCCCATTCCTGGCCAGCCTCTCTGCCACCCATCCCCTCAAACTGGGAGAGGCAGAAACCAGCACCACGGAGCGGGCAGGACCAAGCAAGAGAAAAGGAAAAGTACCGAAGCAGCTTATGAAACTGAAAGAGAAAGAATGAGAGATCAGGGAGGTGAGTCGTGTCTTTGCTTCCCGGAATCTCAGTGAACACACCAGATGTACATCCCCTGGATATGGACGACATGGTATAAAACCTGACAGAAACAGGAACAGACAGCAATACTGAATCTTCCCAAAGTTTGCTGAGTCAGCTTGTACTTCTCATTCCCCTGCTGGTTTAGAACGCTCGTTTTTACTGGTTCTGCCTGTGCTACACAGCTCTTGCTTTTGTACATCACAATATTTGGAACATCTTTCAAAGATTAATTAAATGTTACAGTGCTGAATACCCTAAGTAACCTGACTTTCCACTGAATAATCCAGCACTATTTTGAGAAGCAATTTTAGGAATGCGTGTGCTTTTGTCCCACAGCTCCATCTTCAACACTGGCCAGAGCACAGCAAACTCTAAACACGCTAGAACATTAAATAATATTCAGAAAATAATATATAGCCTTTTCTAACATTTATTTTTCATATGCAGTCTTTTCACCAACACTGTGTTGTCCTACAGACACAGCTCCTGGCAGCCTCGTCCCAAGGATCTGATGAGTAAGGAGAGCCTCGGGACTCAGTGTGCACCCAGCCAGAACCAGGACAAACCCTGCCGGACTCCAGCAGCACTACCAGCAGTACAGACGGCTGAAATTAGCATTCCACTTACATTTTGCTCCTCTGGTTCTAATTTTGGAATTTTGTGCGACTTGCGCTCTTCCGAGCGGGAAGAGTCGTGCTTGCTACTTTTTTTCCTTTTCTCTTTCCTCCCCTCGTGCTTCGCCTTAGCGTACTCCCTGGCCTGGACTTCGTTCAACAGGTCCCCACACAGGGAGGACTCAAACAATTCCCTGCCGTTCTGGATAGTTTTGGTTATTTTGAGTTTGATCTCTGGTGAGCCAGTCTTCTTTGGAATCCCCACTTGTGGAGCCGAGGGGGGGGGTGGAGGCGGTGGCTGGGGAGGGGAGGGTTTCTCCAGAGCTTCGTGCGGCCTCGCGTTAGAGTTCTCCATTTGGTAATACTCCGGGGGACTGAAGTTCCTGACCGTCCCGAAGCCGTTGGCCGAGCCATTGGGATACTGAGCGTACGTCTGGTATTTGGCTTGGGGCTCGTACATGCCGATGGCCGGGGGGTACCCGTTGGTGATGGGGGGCAGCTCCTCCGCCGTGGGCGTGGGGTACTGGAAGCTTTGCTGCAGCGCCGGCTCGTACGGCGTCCGGCCCCCATCCTCAGCAATGTCACTGCTGCCATCAAAGGCCTCCTCTTGGCGGATGTTGGCGGAGTCAATGAGTTGAGGTGGTTGCTGAATTGTGTTTCCCATGATCCCTTGCATGAAAGAGAAAGAGAAATCCATTGTTCTGCTCCAGCATCCTTAGCTTTCCCTTTTTCTCATAGGGCCTAGAGGCAGGGGAAGGGAAATAAGAAGTCAGTGTAAATTAAAAAACAATAATTAAGCAAATTAAACTGTTGAAGAAAAAAAGGGACCTTAAGACCAATTTCCTGCTCTGCATTCAGCAGCCACCCTCACATGGACTTAGAAGACTGGTGTTACCGAGCTTTTAAAAGGGTTACTGACACATCTTTCACGTGACCACTTTCTTCCTTTCCAAGACATTTAATGAAATATCAGAAGCAGCTACGAAGGCTTAAAAACTGAGCCCAAGCATTACAAAGCCAGAATAACGGTGCCAAAATCCCACAGCCCTCTACCCTTCCTGCACTAGGAAGGGTTACTTCAACACAAAGCAACTGGACAGCACTTTCACCCTCCAGCACACAGGAGATACAGAGCTCTCCTGACACCACAGTCACTGCAAACTGTACGAGCCAGAAACACCACAGAAAGACCCTCAAACAGAGAAACCTCTTTTCTTTCTCCCTCCTCTCCTCCTTGCCAAAATTCAAGGCATAAGCAGCCCTTAGTCCAGGAGGACCTGAGCACATGGGCTGCTCTGACAATGGCACAACGAAAGCCAGTGGGTCACTCCACCACAGCTCCTGGAAAACCCACTCATGTCCCAACCTCCTCCCTCCCCAGAAAACCAGAGTAGAGTCTGCACTCAGTGGCTCTCAGCAGCCACGTGAGGAGGGTTATTCTCGTCTCTCTCCCACCTTATTTTGATATAAAGCACTATGGGGTTCTGAGCCTCAGCATCAGCAGATCTCCAGACCCTGAGGTTACTCATGGAATGAGATCCCAGCAGAGCACTGGCATACACACCTTCAGCGTTTCAGTGCATATTAAAACACCAAAATCTGACAAAATCGAAGTCAGACTTCCAAAACTCAACTGCTGGCTCGGAGAAGGCGTTGGCACTCAGCTAAAGCAGCTCAGTGTTCAACAAGAAGCAACACGCAGTGACCTGACCTGCAGGTAAGAAACACCTGTTTGCTTCCCACAAGGTCAGTTCAGCCCTTCCAAAGCAAACACAGCCCCACGGTGTTTGTTCTGCCTGTGTGGGCACACAGGAGGGTTACTGTGCCCTTTTGGTTTGGGTTTGAAACGACATAAGTTCGTCCCACAGACACTTCTTCTAACAGGAATCTCCACAAATCCCTGCCCACGTGGAATTCTCACCCTCCCAAAGCTACGCATCTCAACACCTTAGCTATGAGCTTTCCATACACAGGGAACTTCCCTCCTCAGAGACTGAAAAAAGCAACTGAAATTATAACAGGAACGAGAACTTGATCAGATTCGTGATGCATATTTTGGGGCCTGCACACTCAGATTAAATTGATGTTTATGTTCATCTTCAGTGTCCTGTGACAACTCCGGGCTCATCTGTCACTTCATTTGTAATTAAGATGCTCACACCAAAGCACAGTAACCAATAACAGCACAAGGCTCTGCAGCAGAATTCCCTCACTGCAGGAACTTTTAAACCTCGGGGCTGGGAAAGCATCCCTCCCTCCACAGCTCTGTACAGCAGCCACCAAACCGACACAACTGTCACCATCGGGGGATGTGGATCTTAGGGGCAGCACGTGGGATTGCACAGCAAGGTCAAAAACCCCAAACCACGCCTGTTCTGGGAAGAGGAAGTGGAACTGCTTGTACTATTTACCACCAAATTGTTACTTTGCATCTGCCAAACCAAAGAGCAAACAGCAGATTTCCCACCGGGCCTTATTTTTAACCAAACCCAGGTTCAATCTTGTTTCTTTTCTGAATACTTATTAAAAAAATCTTGTCTCGAGAAGCTGTGACAGCACTCCAGGCACATCCACGGCTGCCAGGGCAGAGTCCCAGCTGCCAGTGCAGCTCCCACAGGCACTGGCTGCAGAGGTGGCTGCCAATGTTTTGATACGTGACTAAAGTGTGGGTTAATGAACTTCAAAACACTCTACTTACTGGATTTAGGTGCTACCAGTCAAGGAACATAGCTCTGATTTTTTCCTTTTTCACTCCTTCTGGAGCTCACCTGTGTCACTCAGCCTCGGGGCCAGTCTGTGAGGCACACCTGGGACATCCAGGCCTGAATTCGTGCCTCAGTAACTCGGTGCAGGCTCACAACCAGGCCCACAGCTCCACTGACCTGCTCTCAGCAGCCCCAAAGCGCCCGAGGCCACTCTCCTCCCACAGCTCTGACATCACCGAGAGCTCCTTCCTGCCCAGTCTCTCGCTGTCATCACTGTTAACACACCCAGAGTTTCCCACCCTCCTGCCTGCCCAAAACTCCTCATCAGTGGATCAGTTCCCAGATGCTGCCCAGGGAAGTGGCATCTGGGCAGCGTTAGCGAGAGGACAAGCACTGGAACCACCCTAACAACAGCACACAGGGAGCAATCCTGAGCTCACAGCACTCTCAACATCCAAACCTAAGCAAGGATTGCTCTGTATAATCCCCCCCAAGCATTAATGCAGAGAACACCCTACTGTCCCCGAAGAGAGCTGTCCCTGCAGCACAGCAATGGCACCCAAACCACAGGGGAATGGGATTTCCAGCTGATCTTGCACAAAGGTATTCCAGAATAAATTCTTCTCACTACGCCAGCAATTACTCTGTTAACCCACACCATCAGCCTCCTGGGAGCTGCACAATTTGGCTTCCAAACACGACCCCAAACAGATCCTGCACTGATACAACACCAGAGCTCAACAGATAAAGCAACAGTTTCATCGCTTCCAGGTTTATAGGAAATGGACACTTCACAGCAACTGGAAACAACATGAAATCAACAAGGAAACAACTTGAAATCAACACCTTCAAAGCTGCAACAGAATTTCTTAACGAGAGAAAGAGCTTCCTCTTTAAAACTGTGTGTCCTTTCCCAGGGCTGACAGGGACACAAGACTGTTTACAAACACTCAGACTCTACACAGGGACATTGCTTCAGTAAATATTTTCCTGTTGCCCATGTGAGAGTCACAACTCAAAGTATCAAAGGAAAAGGTAAATGAAATAAAACATATAAGCAGTACAGGATGAGGCAGGCCAGCCCAGCAGAGCTCTTCCTTAGGTGGACACTGCTGGTTTCAGTTCCCATTCTGAGCTCAACTGAGCAGAACTCGAAAAGTCAGTTCCACCTCCAACAGCGTGTGCTCAGTCACGGGAAGGTTTCACAGAGATTATGAATCCTCCGGGTCCACATTTTCACCAACAACTGCACCCATCTCAAGCAAGTTTCAGCATGAGACTTTTGCAACTTTGCTCCCAGAAAAGAGACCTGTAGTTCTCAAACCTTGCTCTCGTGCCGCAGGAGACTAAATAACAACTGACCTCAGATTATCGAGCAATTCCAGCCCCACATGATCGCAACTTTTCTTCCTCCTAGAAAGGGAGTTCCATGGGTTTGGCTGAGGCTGTTTGTGGCCACAATAGGGAGAGTCACAGCAGCTGCTGATAAAACTCCAGTACACGCATATTTTAAACCTTTTTTTACCCTTTTCTGTTGACAATCCTGGCGTGGGGTTACCCAGTCAGAGGGAGGTGTTTTATAGATGGCAAGTGTGTGCTGTGAGGCAGGACCTGGCCTGTCAGCATCCTGAGGAGCTGGGAGCTCTGCTGTGAGTCAGCCCTGTGTGCTCAGAGCACTGTCACTGCCTCGTCACCCTGAGCTGGCCTTTCTATCAACAGGCTCGAAAGCAGAAGTTCCAGGATACCTTTATGTACAAACACCAACGCAGCTCCTGTCCACACAGACCCAAACCAGAGAGAGCCCAACCTCTGCTCACACCCTGCCATCCCTCCTTACCCCCCAGATGTTCACTGCCATTTGCTGCGCTGTTTTACTCCCAGCATATCCAACCTGCACTGCTGCTGGTCCCCTCGAGCACCCAATCCATGCAGCAACTGCTCTCAGTGGCTGCTCGCTGCTGTAGGTGTTTGACAGACACACAAACAGAGATGCCTGGCTGGACAAGCCAGGCTGGGCAGGTGTTTGAAGTGATGCAATCACTCCTGCCCTCTGAAAACCTTAAGCCTGCAGTTCACACACAGCCCTGCACCTCCCCTCTCCCCAGAGCTGAGCATTCCCACTGCTTCCAGTCACATCAAACACCACCCAGAGGGACACTGTTATCACCTGGAACAGCATCCTGGGGTGCTGGGATTGTGTGAACTGCAGACACAAATAAACAACTGTTCCTACTGATCCCTGGGCCCAGCCTGTGCCATCTGCTTTGTCCCACTCTGCTCTGCACGCCCTTAGCAAATCCCACAGGCAAAGCTCTATTTACACACACTAAGACAGGTTTTCACTCGCACAGGATTCCCTAACAGGAAACCTGCAGCCTGTGGATTTCTCCTGACTCCAGCTGGACTGTGCTGTCCCTCCTGGCAGACAGGGGAGGTGAATCAGAGACCTCTTGACAAACCTTAAAGCATGAGGAGAGGCTGCTTCCCCGTGCACCTTTGTGAAGGTGGCTTGTGTTTGGTTTTTGAATGCCAGAAGAAACAGTCACATCTGTAACTGGGTTCGATAAGGCCACTTTGAACAAGTTTCCCACGGTGCCGTGGAAAGAAACAATTTGGCCAGCAGAGAAAAGGGGGTTGCCTGGAAAAGGAGCTTAGAGACTCGTCTGGTCTGAGAGCCGCGGGATTCAAACGGGAAATGTGGAGCAAAATCTTTGGTTCTTCAGGGAAAGTCACGGGCTGAGACTGACATGAAACCACAGGGCAGATCTCTGGCAACACCAAACACTGTAATGTCGTGACAGGCTGTCACATACCACAGCCAGGGCAAGAACCACAACATGTCTCGTGGGAATCACCTCAAACTCAGGCAAAGCTGCCCAACTGAAAAATGCAAAATAAATGCGGTTGTATTAAAACAAAACATACAGTCTTTGACCATCATCCTTCACTCTTACCCTGTACCTTCACACGGCAGACACTCGGGTTTCGGATCAAAATCTTTTGAAGCAGTTCATTAAAACATTTAATAAAAAAAATCTATCCAGCAAAGCATTCACTGTTGCATCTCTACAAAAGGCCACTAAACAGTCATTAGAACAAGCTTCAATTTTTCCTTCAGCTATGATTACTGGCTGCTTCATGTTATCCTTTGGGTTGGCTGATGTATACACAACTACGTTATTTTATTTTTTTTTAACAACAAACTGGACTGAAACCGAACGAGTGCACTGTACACCCAAACAGAAAGCGGAGCGAGAGACCACAACAAAGTGCAGCACAGCGCAACGGCACCGAAAAAAAACCCACAAAAAACAACAACCCAGCCAAAAACCCCACAACGTTCGAGCAACAACAACAACAAACCCGCGAACGGCAAAACCCTGTTTCTGGAGGGGGAGGGAGGGAGGGAGGGAGGTCACCGCTTGGGTGGAACGCCGAGTTTCTGCCCCGCAGGCGGCCCGGGATGGGGAGCGCGGGGCCGGGCCCGGTGGGGGGGACGCGCGGGGGTCCCGGCCCTGCCCGGGGCCGTGCCCGGCCCGGCGCCGCCGCCGCTCCCGCAGTAACATGGCGGCCGCGGCCCCTCCGCCCCGGGGCCGCCGCGGGCCCGCGCTCACCGTCAGTCACTTCCATTCTCACGGCCCCGCCGCGTCCGCCCGGCCCCGCGCAGACAAAAGGCGGCGGCAGGGGCGGCGCGGGGCCTCCGCCTCCTCCTCCTCCTCCTCGTCGTCCTCCTCCTCCTCCCGCCGCACCAGCGAAGGCCGCGGCGGAGCCCCGGCCTCGATTTCCGCGCCCCCGCCGCTGGCGCCGGGCTCCGCCCCGAGAGGGGAGGGAGGGAGGGAAGGCAGGCAGGCCGCCCGCCCCCAGCGCCCGGCGCGGCCGAGGGAGGCGCTGGCGGGGCCCGGCGGGTCGCGGCCGAGGGCGGGCGCTGGCGGCGGAGGGGGGGGACGGGGACGTGCCGAGCGGCCGCTGCC
>JAWMRA010000056.1:1904390-1941414 GCA_035584735.1 Pseudotriccus pelzelni | reverse complement strand
CCCCCGCCGCCGCCGCCGCCGCCGCCGCCGCCGCCGCCGCACCGCGCACGCGCCGCGCACGCAGCGCCCCCCTCCCACCATTGGCCGCCCCGGGCGGCGCCCGCCGCGGGGCACGACGGGAGGTGTAGTTCGAGGGCAGAGCGAGGGCTCTGCCTCCGCGTCTGGGCCCCGCGGGGCGAGGGACACGATCTAGGAACGGCCCCACGGGGGCCGCGGAGATCATGAGGGGAATGGGGCGTCTCGATGATGGGGAGAGACGGGGGGAGCCGCGCCCGGTTAGTCTGGAGAGGAGAAGGCTGAGAGGGGATCCCATGAGTCCATGTACATATGCCATGAATCCGTACACGTTATCAATCGACACACGTCATCATTCCCCACAAATATCCCATCAATCCGTACACACGTCTTGAAGGGGATGGTTCCAGGCTCTTTCTGTTGGTGCCCAGCCACAGGACAACGAGCACTGGCCGTGAACTGTAACACAAGAAGTTCCAGCTCACCACGAGCTGCCCGAGCGACCGAGCGTGGCCTGAGTGGTGATTTCCAAACGCCGGAGCCCACCGTGGGGGGCGACGGGCTGGGCTGGACGGTGGGAACGGCAGGAATAAAGGGAATGTGAAGGACGGCTCCGTTGGCAGCTGCAGAGACCACCCTGAAGGCCTGCGAGAGCATCCATGTGCCAGCCTCCACAGGAACAGGAGCGCTTCCCCTCGTTCCCGAGGGAAAAACCTCTTTTAGGCACAGAAATCTGAAGAAGGGTGTCCAACAGCCCCCGGCCTGCGCCGGCTGGGGATCCACCTCACCCTGGAGTCACCTCCGGCCCTTCCAGGCCGAGCCCCCCCCGCACCGGGCAGGTCACTGCCCAGCTGCCATCGCGCCCCGTGACGTCACGCGCGCCCTCTGCCCCGCGATGGCGTCACGCACCGGACCCGTGACGTCACCGCCCGCCCGCGCGCCGCCCCCGCGCAGCCAATCAGCGCCTTCTTCTGAGGGCGCCTCCGGGTCAGGCCCTGCCCCTGCCCCGCTCCCATTGGGCGGGCCTCGGGCAGGGCCGCGGTGCTGCCTTCTGATTGGCCGACACCGAGCGAGGGGGGCGTGGCGCGGGGCTGTGGCGTGACCTGCGTGGGGACCACAGAGAGTGAGGGGCGCGACGGGCCAGAGCGGCGCGCGCGGGGCACGACGGGACGGGCGCGGAGGTTGGGGGGGGGGACACCGGGAGGAGCGCGGCCGGCGGTGAGGGAGACCGGGATCACCGGGATCACCGGGATCACCGGGATCACCGGGATCGGCACCGGGGAGAGGCAGCGCGGCCCTCCCGGCCCCTTCCCGGCGCTTCCCTCGCTCCCGGCAGCGGGACGGGGATGGGTCCGGCCGGGCCCCGGAGACCCCCGCCGCCCCCCGGCCGCTGCCGGGGGTGAGGGTCCCGCCGTCCCCCGGTGCATCCAGCGCAGCCATGGCCTGCGGCTGTCACACCCTCCTGGCCGTGGCCAGGGCCAGGTAAGCCCCGCAGTCCCTCCCGGGGGGAGTCTGGGCCCTGTGCTGGGCTGGGGGTGAAGAATTGGGGGGGTTTTTTTGTTGTTGTTTGCAACGGGCACGTTTTATCCCTTTCCGTCGGTAAAGGGGCTCCCGGGAGGCGCTGTGGGGTCTCGGGTTATTCTCCCCCAAGAAAAGGGTTGTTAGCACCGGACGAGTTCTTCAGCATTTCACCCCTTGCTGAAGGATCGGAGTCTCGGCCACAAAATCACTGCCACAAATTAACCTGGCGCTGAGAGTGTTGATTTGGGGGTGACCCCTCAGTGTGCCTCGGCCTCCCTGCACTGTTCTCACTGAAACACCTCTCCAGTTTCAGGGGCTCCCATCTCCTCTCCGGCCCTTCGTCCTCCCCAGCCCTTGCGCTGGTCCAGCTGGTGGATTCCCAGTTATCCTGGACTTCCAGGGACTCCCAGGCCCCTCCCTGGGCGCTCCGTGCCCGCCTGGGCGCTGCCCTGCCCCGCTCACCTGCCCACACGCTGCACACCTGCCCGCGGCAGCAGCAGCAGCAGCAGCTCCGAGGGGACCCCCCGGCCCTCAGGGATGCTGCGAACCAGGGAGCCAAACCCCCCCGGGCGCCGGCCAAACAGCTTGCGGGGGCTGCCACGGCGAGGAGGCCCCTGCGCCAGAGAGTCGTGGACGAGCTGAAGCACTACTACAACGGGTTCCACCTGCTCTGGATCGACACCAAGGTGGCTGCCAGGATGGTGTGGAGGCTCCTCCACGGGCAGGTGCTCACCAGGAGGGAGAGGCGGAGGGTAAGTGCCACAGCACCCAGCTCAAGTGGTGCGGTAAGAGGCTTAGCCGCTCCTTTGGACACATTTTGTGCGTCTGGCTGAGTGATAATCTCAGGATAATCTCTGCTGTGCTCTTCTCTGGACAGCTGCTGAGAACCTGTGCAGATCTCTTCCGGCTGGTTCCCTTCCTGGTGTTTGTCATTGTCCCCTTCATGGAATTTCTGTTACCTGTGTTCCTGAAGCTCTTCCCTGAAATGCTCCCCTCGACGTTTGAGACGGAGTCAAAAAAGGTTTGCGTCCTGCCTGAGGCCGTGGGGTGTGTGCACAGCTCCTCAGAACATCTGTGCAGCTGCACAGAGCTGCTCTTCCCTGGAAGTGAGGATCAGCCTCACCCGCGTGGCCGGGTCAGACGTTCCCAGCTTATTCCTGAGCTGAACAGCAGGGCTGGAAGGTTGCGCTGTAGGGATCACCAGGAATGTGCACAGCAATTCCATTTCCTACAGTAACCAAAGCCTAGTGCTTCAGAACCAAAGTCTTATTTCATCTCTTTCCCAGAATCCCCTCCCGCCTGTTTTCCAAATGGAATTTCTAATTATGCTTTATTTCCCGGAGTGAAGGAAGAAAAGCAGAGGAAGAAGCTGAATGCAAAGCTGGAGTTAGCAAAGTTCCTGCGGGAGACCATTGCAGAGATGGCCAAAAGGAACAAAGCAGACACAGGACAAGGGAAACAATTCTCCTCGTACCTGCACGAGGTAGGACAGGCCGTGCTGGGGGTGGCAGCTGTGGGCAGAGAGCACAGGGTTTGGACGGGGGCTGTTGTTGGAGAGGTTTGGCAGCACAGAGCTGCCCCTCCAGGGGCTGTTACCTGAGTGCCTCCTGCAGGTACCAGCTGCTGACCCCACTGTCAGAGCTGCACTCACTGGAATTCCCGTCCTGGAACAGTGGAAGTTTCACCCTGTGAAACCTCTGCAGCGGCCACTCAAGAACAGTTTCACTTTGACTTTTAACTGTATCCACCTGTTTCCATCAGAGACAGGAATTCCAGTGTGAGAAGCGGGAAGAGGGCAGGGAAGGAAGAGGGTTCCCAGAGGGCGATCCCACTGAGGTTTGGCTTTTGGCCCTTGGTTCAGATCCGTCACAGCGGCCACCGGCCCAGCACGCAGGAGATCGTCCGCTTCTCCAAGCTCTTCGAGGATGAGCTGACCCTGGAGCACCTGGAGAGGCCACAGCTGGTGGCTCTGTGCAAACTGCTGGAGCTGCAGCCCATCGGCACCAACAACCTGCTCCGCTTCCAGCTGCTGCTCCGCCTCAGGACCATCAAGGCCGATGATGAGGTGGGTCTGAAACAGCACGGATGAGCTGCTTGGTGGAGCGTGTGCTCTCAGGCTCTGCCCTCTGAGCCGCTGCTGCCCTCACACCAACCTCAGGGGTGAATTTTAATAGGAGTCAGATCCTCCCCGTGAGAGATCCCAGAAGAAAACAGAGTGAGAGTTCTTCTCCCTGTACCCTTGCAGCCTTTGGGGAACCGTAACAAAGGTGGCACTGCAGATACTGTCACTGTTTAAAACATTTCATTCTGGAGTCATGCTAACTTGTAAAAAAAGGGAGGTTCCAATTCTGGGATATATATTGTATGGGGGCAGCGGATTTTAAACAACTGAATTCAGCAGGAGTTTATGTTACAGTATAAAGTGGCTGGATTTATTTAGCCTGGAGGGGGCCAAGGGAGAATCCCCTTGTGGTTTTCAGCTGCATAGTGGGGTTATTTAGAAAATGGAACCAGATTTACAGGTGCAGAATGGAGGGATAACAGGTAATGGCCATGACTTGCAGCAAGGAGAACTCTCAACATGATAAGAAAAAAAAATTAAAATCAGTGAATTGGTAAACAGTTGTGAAATGCCCATCCCTAGAGAGGCTCAAAGCACAGATGGAAAATGCCGAGCAATTCTGAGCAGGAGTTCGGACTGGGGGCCCCCAGGAGTCCCTTCAGGTACATCAGGGGCTTGGCTCAGCCCGTGCCAGGGTAGGAAGGTTCCTGTTCCTTGCAGATGATCGCCAAGGAAGGTGTCGGCGGGCTGAGCGTGCTGGAGCTGCAGAGCGCCTGCAGGGCCCGGGGGATGCGCTCCCTGGGCGTCTCCGAGGAGCAGCTGAGGGAGCAGCTCGGGCAGGTGAGTGTGCCCCAGCCTGGGCCGGTGGGACAGGGCTCCTCCGAGGGCAGAGTCCAGGCAGTGGTCAGGTGCAGCAGGCGCAGCTTCCTGAGAACTCATGGGCGAGTTTCAGATGGATCCTTGCCTGCAGAGCTGAGCTCTAAGGCATGAAGTGTCCAGGTTATGTTGTAGACTAAAGTGGAAACCAAGAAGCACAAAGGTGAAAAGAGGGGGAGTGAAGTACGTTTTCAAGCTTCTAAAACAGCCAAGACTTTAGCACAGATACTGCTGGTCTTTGTAAGCATCCAGACAGCTTAGAGGCACTGCTGTGGGTGCTGGGTTTCAGGGAAGCTGTGGGTAATTCCAAGTGCTTGGCTGTTTGTTCAGTGGGGATGTTGGTACCTCTCTAGTGTCTATTCCGTACAGTATTCCTAACTCTTCAGAACCACTTCTTCTCATTGTGGTGACTTAAAACTCTATTAGCCAGACTCAAGACTGCTGTAAGGACAAAGAGTGCTGCATAAATAAGTACTCACATAGAGCCATATGAAATAACTTTTCCTCCTGTTTTCTTCTGACAGTGGCTGGATCTGCATTTAAAGGAGAACGTTCCCCCTTCTCTGCTCCTGCTTTCCCGTGCCTTGTACTTAGTAGACCTAAAGCCACAATGTGTTTCCCAGAACAAGGTGAGTTGTTTGAATAAAACTTCCAGGTTAATAGTTCAACCATTACCCATTATAGAAATGAAGGACTGTGACGGGAATCTTGTTCTTTGATCCTACAAGTGGACTGAAGTTAGGTCTCTGTGTTCTCCCCCAGACAGGGGAAGCTGCTGGAGTGGTGAAATCCGTGCTTGAAGGTCAGGAGACCCTCCTGGATCCTGCCCCTGTTGTACAGGGAAGGAAGGTTAGAAAACAGCAGCCTGCAGGCTGGAAAATGTGTGTAGTGCTGAAGTCGTTGGGAACTGAGCGCGAACAAACCTTTCCAAAGCTAGACAAAACCAGTGTTTGACACCGTGGCACAGAGCACAGTCTGGTTTTTCCCCCCAGGAACCTCACAGCTGCATGTTCTGACTTAGGAGACAAGGGATCTGCTGTGACACAACTGGTTCCCTTGCTGGGAACAGCTGGTTACTCAGTGCCACGGTACTGGCTTCCAGCCAAGGAGCACTCATGAGCTTCTAGTTTGGTTTAGACCTCAGCCCAGGTACATTTAGCTCAGAGAAGATGGTTGAAGGGGACTTGTTTTCAGCTCTCCTACTGGATTTGGGCTCAGTTGTCCAGGACAAAAGGAGCCAGAATTTCTTGAGTAAGAAAGCCAGAGCATATGGTTCTCAGCATCAGGCTGCAGTGAGTTGCTTAGATTAGTCCCAGCTGATAAAAGCAGGAATTAGAGAATATCGCATCAACTGCCAGAAATATTTCCACATAGTTAAATTGTGCTGGGGAAACAATGGGAATGCCAACACAGCCTTCACAGAATGAGCAGGGAACAGCCTTACTCAGAAGGGAGAAAGGGTCTAGCCCTTTCTGAGAGTGTTCTGTGACTTACAGCTGCTTTTTCCTTAAAGGATGAAGAATTTGTGTCTCAGCCAGCAGAGAAATTGCCAGTCTCAGAAGCGTCAGTGAAGCCTCCCCCACAAGAGGTGAGCTTGTCAGAATCCTTACATAAAAATATTCCTGCAGTGATTATCTTCCTTCTGCCTGCTTTGTTTCTGTGAACGTTTCATTTCAACTCAGCTGCTCGTGTGCACATCTGGGATGCTGCTTAGGGCAAGTCTGGGAGTCCGGATGGACTTTCATCTCCTTTAACCTGAAGAACTTTGCTCTTCATCAGCTGTTACTCTCCAGAGCAGCTTCCCATGCTGAATGGGAAGACACCTTCAGAAGAGACTTTGCAGTTCAAGAAACATTTGCACTGCCTAAAATCTGTCCCTTCCTCTTGCCCCTAGACCAAAATGGAAGCGTCCCAGGGCAGCAAGGCCGGTGCCAACGGAGCCTAACCCGGAGCCAGCGCTGCGAGGGAACAGCTTCCATCTCCACACCTCCTGCAGAGGGCACAGGGGTTTCCCAGGAGGCTGCTCTACACAACAAGGCTTCAGTAGCCCTCAGGGGCCTCTCTGTCTGTCCCAAGCTTATTAGCAAGTAGGCCAGTGCTGTCTGGATGGCCCCAGCTTCTCTTTTGTACTGGATCCCTGCCCCTGCCCCTTTAACTTATGGTGTAAATATGTTAATAACAGTGCTGCTGTCTGTGCTGTTCCTGAGCAGGTGTTTGTGCTCCCAACCTTTGCAAAGGCGGCTTTTCATGTCAGAACAGCCTGGGCACGGAACGAGCTGGGCTGGGGTCCAGGAAAGCCTGTTCTGCAGTGTGAGATCCTCTGCAGGGACATCCCCACGCACCCAGGGCCAGCAGCTTGCCCTGAGCATCACAGCTCAGGCTCTTGATCCTGGTTAGGGTGGTTTAACCGGTGACCAGCACAAAATACAATGAGTGGCCATTGCATTTCACCACCACATTTGTACCGAGGAAGATAACTACGGGAAAAGAGGGAGCAGCACTCCTTGGTGCTGTGGTGGAGCTGAACTGCTCAGAAAGACTTCAGACCTTGCTGGACAGAGCAGTGACAGGAACAGCCTCCACCCCATGAGCATTTTCATTCCCCAGTGAGAGCAGTGCTGGTGCCACACACTGTGACAGAAGCAGACTTGCACTTTCAGGATCCCTCTGGGTCATGTGAGGGAACAACCCAGGACCTGCACACATATCCCAAGCCTGAAGGCTTGGTTAACCCTTACCGGGCTCAGAACTACACACCAAGTGCTCTCAGACTCATACTTTACAAACCGGCTCCTCACGCACTCCAGCAAGGACTGAGTTTTTGCCAGACCCTCAGAGGACACTGAAAAGCTGTTTTTAGCATTTGTTAGATTTTTTACTGTCCTATGTAAATGCTCGGAAATTACTCACACGGATTTTTAAATATGTATATTTATACTTACTGTAAAATTAGATTCGGTGCTAAGTAGAATGAAATGTCTCTTCCAGAGGTCAGGCAGCCTTTAGAACAACCCGACTCTGAAAAGCCAGTTCTCCAAGGTCAGGTGTGAGCAGCACTTTAAACCTGCGACTTCAGGCTCCTCCCGTAATGCAGAACGAGCTGTCAGGTGTTCTGTGTCCTTAGCTCTGTACCTGCAACCCCTCCTTGTTCATCCAGCCCCTCCATGGCGCTGGATCTCTGTTTGATAAATGGGAACAACTGTTATTTCAATAAAATAACTCCTTTCCCGTGGAGTCTCTGCTGCCTCTTAGCGTGGGGGGGTGGTGGGGGTGGTGCCACTTGCCTGCTGAGCAGAAACTTCGTCTCCTTGGTAATCTGGTAGTTGTTTGGACAGAACCACGGCCTGGCATGGGGAATGCCCTTTACCAAAGGCTCCCTGATGCAGAGCCAGGGCTGGAAACCTCCTCCAAGAGGGGCATGGAGGGTGTTGGGCACCGGGAGCACGGACACCTCACACCAGTGCCACCTGAGGGGGTTGATCCCTGTCCCGCACCGGCTGGTACAAGCCACAATCCCATTACTATCGATGGTTTCCCAGCCCTGCCACGCTGCCCCAGCGCCGTTCAATCCTTCTCAGCACCATCCCCAAGGGATGTGCAATTCGGCCGCGCACGAGTCGCACCAGCCAACCCGAGCTGGAGGCTGGGGAGCAGCTCTCTCTGCCTGTCCGTGCCTGGCAGCCCCACGCCCACCACAGCCCATGTCCTGGATGCTCTGGGGCTGTAGATTGCAGGGCAGCGACAGGAGACGAGCCCTTTTCCTGCTCCACTTCTAAAGGGACCCACCTGCACTCGCCCACCCCATCCAGCCCAGCACGGGGCTCCCTCGGGGCTTCTGGCAGAGCCAGGGGGTCCCTTCAGCTCTGCCAGGCTTTCTGGAAGGGGGTGCCAGCCCTGGAGAGAGCCCAGTTGGCACCTGGGGAGCCCACTGAGCCCTGAGCCCCTCAGTGTCCCCATCCCAGGGTGGAATCCTCTCCCAGCACCCGGCTCCGTTCAGCCCAGAGCGACGGCTGGCCTAGCCTGGAACAAGCACCTCGTTACTCTGGGAGCCTGGAAAGTTTTCAGGGTGTTAGGAGAGCTTGGAGTTGAATTTCAAACTGTCAGGGGCTTTTCCGGTCGCAGTGCCAGAGGTTGGCAGAAAATTACTGAGATAATACCCCTAATTTCCTGCAAATGGGTAATGTTCCCTGGAAAAACTGCCACTTCAAAGTCCTTGAATACATCCGAAGGGAACATCTTCTGCCTCATAATGCAGGATAACAAGGGAAGGCATCTCCTCCCGCCTGGTGTTCCAGTCTGTGCCCTCTCACCTCTGTTTGCCTCCTGTGTTTTCAGTTTAGAAAGATCTGGAAGCTGGGGCTCGCTCTGCCTTGCGTTTCCCATGGTGACCCCCAGCACCACGGAAGAGCTCCTGGCTCCGTGTTCAGCCTGAACTGAGCACAGGCCGTGGCAGAGCCTCCCAGGGGAGCTGGGAACAAGAGCCAGGCGGAGCAAGACGAACCCAAAGCAATCCCAGGCCACTCACACACCCCTGAACAACCCCAATTTTCAACCCCAAAACCCCTGCACCCCCCAGGCCCTCTCCAGTCGTTACCACCACAGGGCTGTCCAGGGGGATGTGCCCCAGGCACCTTCCCAGACCCCCAGACCCTGCAGGCACACAAAGGGGAGAGGCAGCAGTTCTGCTCCACGAACCCCCGAGCTCGGGGAGGAAACGACCCCCGTGGAGCCCCATAAATCACGGGACTCTGTTCTGCAGCGCTGGGCGAATGAAACGCTGCAGAGATCCAAGGCTGTGTGTGCTTTGGCGTGAGAAGAGCTTTTCCAGCCACGCTGGTGCCAAACACCTTCCAGCCTCCCCTCAGCCTGGAGAACTGGCTCCTCCGCCCTTCATCCTTCCCCCAGGGCATCCCTGTGCTATCCCTGCTCCCGGCCCAGAGCCAGGTTTTGTGGCACTGTGTCTGTGCCATCCCACCGGTGCTGGGGCAGCGGCAACTCGGGGATTTCTGCTGGATGCTGGCTGGGAACATCTCCTGTGCCAGAGCCAGCCCTGGGCCTCGCGTCAGCCTCTTCCCCAGAAAGCTGCTGGGGAAAGATGCCCCGGTCAGCACTTTTGGAAGAGATTAATATTCAGAGGGAAAAAGCAGTGATTTAGCACAGCCCAAGCACAACAAAGGCTGGGATTTACAGCTCCCGGATCCCAACGCCGCATTCCTGCAGCCCTTGTGCCTCTTGCTACAAACGCGTAACAAAGGAGACGGAGCTTTATCCCAGCCTAAAGATACGTGGGACAAGGGCCCCAGCGCCAAACCCTGCGTGGAGCGGGACGGGGAGCAGACAGCGACGTCCCCGGGGTGTCCCCAGGGGACACGTCCCACTGCCCCGGTCCTGCTGCCCTCACTGTGCAGGGCAGGGCCCACGACAGCAAGGGTTTGGGGGAGCCACGTGCCCCCACGCTGCCTCCGCCACAGCTGCGCACATCTGGCTCTGCTCAGCCGTGGGTGGGCTGGAGCCGGACCCGGGGGTCCCGCTGACCCCGCAGCTGGGTGGGACGGGGGGGACTGGAGGGCGGCCAAGGGGGCTGGGGCAGTGATGGCCCCCAGGGTGAGCGGGAGGAGGGGGCGCTCCCCACGCACCCGCTGAGCCGTGCTCCACGCCAAGGTGGGATGGCACAGGAGGTTCCTGCCAGGGCTGGCAGTGGGACAAGGCCCAGCTCAGCGCTGGCAGAGAAGCCACGTCCTGGCCCGAGGCCAAGAGACTGTCCCGGCCCTGCACAGCCCGAGGGCTTTAAAAGGAGAGAAAGAGGAAGGCGAGGAGTGGAGGAGACAAAGGACCTGCTGCGAGAGCCAAATGCGGGGTGGGCCAAGTGCTCGGCCACCACCAATGCCCAACACTCCCCCATCCACCCAGGGGAGGAGGGTGGGTTCCACGGGCTTTGGGGTCATTTCCCAAGGGACCCCATCCCACCCAGCTCCCAAGGGGAGAGCCTGGTGTCTGGCACTGCTGGAAGGGCCGCAGGCACCCACTGGACAAGGACCCAGCAGTGCTGGGGGTGGCTTTAGTCCCACAGGTCTTCCACAGCCCCGAGTGGGACCTGCGGGGTGCTGATGCCAGTTTTGGGGTATGTCCATCTCCCGCATTGCCCGCACGGAAGGGATGCCTTACCGGGAAAGCAAAGAAGAGCTGATTCTCCCTGCTGGGGTCCAGCGTCCAGGCAGCCCCGTCCCATCAGCCTCCAGAGTTTCAGCTGGGTGCCAGCCAGCTCAGCACCCCGGGGGGACCTTCCACGCCCGTGTCCCCAAGTCCCCGTGGGACGCAGCGGGCACCTGGCTGCACGTGCCCCTTCCCGCGCCCACAGCGAGCACCAGCAGTGCTGCTGAAGCCGCTCTGCTTATTATCATATTTAATTGCCCTCCTGGTAACCCCAGGAAATGAGCAGGAGACGGTGAGAGCAGCAGTTTGGGATGATGTAAACATGAGCTCCAGCTCTCCCCGTGCCTCGCCAAGCCAGTCCCGGAGAGAACACTGATTTATGGAGCCCCCCAGCCCTGCTCCCCCCGCCGGGGCTGCGAGTTTAATCCAGGGCTGCAAATTCAACATAAATCACTTGATTAAAAGCTCTACTTAATTTAAAGTGGGGGGGGTGGTGGTGGTGGCGGGCAGAGCGCAGCTGATCGATTTAATTTACACCAGGAAATAGCAACAAGCAGACGCATTTAAAAAGGCCGGGGATGCTGCAGCTGCTTCAGCTCAACAATTTAAGGGCTCGGGAGGGGCTGGCAGCCCCTCACCCACCCTCTCTTTGGTGAGCCACCCCCCACACCCCTGCCTGGAACCCCCATGCCCCAGCAGCTTGTGGGGTGCAGGATGCTGGAACATTTGTAGGGGGAGTGTTGGAGCCCCAAAAAACAGAATTCCCATAAAACCAGTGGCCATCCAGGCTGCTCCCTGAATGTCACCTTCCCAAACTTCTGCTTGGATGAGCTTGAGCCCCCAGAGCCCCCCAGGGACGGGCTGCGGCTGGCAAAGTCGCGGTTAAAGTCTTTAATAATTACAAGAATTCCAGATTCATTACAGAAGAGTTTACAACAAATAATATTTCTCCATACAAAGGCAAAATAAACTTTTCAAGTAACAGCGGCCTGGCTCCGGCGTCTCCACACCGGCGATGGGGAGGGAAGGGGTAAACGTGGCCCCTGCCCTGGCCAGGGAAATGCCCCGTCCTTCCTGGCACCGGCTCTGTGGAGCAGAACTCGGGTGCTGGGACAGACTGGGGGGGCCCAGAAGGGCAGAGCTGGGATAAGGCCACTCCCCGGGCGCTGGTAAGGCACTGGCTGGCATCGCCCGGGGAGCGGGGGCTGCGTGGGGTGCACGTCCCCCGGCTGGGGCACAGCTGGGCTGGCACCGGGCACCGAGCCGGGCTGGAGCCTCGTGGCACCGCTCCAGTGTCCAGTGTCCCCGTCCCCCTGTTCCTCCCCACAGGCAGCTGAGGGCCGAGCAGGGGCTGCAGCCCCTCCCCAGGGCACTGTCCCCATCCCCACACACCAATATGGTGCCACGGGCACTGCCCGGCCCCAGCCCCGCCGGAGCCCCGGGAGGGAGCAGGGTGGGCACGGGGGAGGCCAGGGCGAGGCCAGGCACGTAATGACAACGGGTTCCCAAAAGGCATCGACACATTATTATTATTGTTTAATACAACCCCATATAAAACTGAAGCAGCAGCAGCAATTCTTATCGAGGGACCTAAACTGAAATAGGTTTAGAACATAATTTAAAAAAATAAAAACAGCAAAAGTAGCAAAATATATGAATTTTTTTTTTTTTTTATAGCAACTGATATCTACCAGCCACTAGTACCTTCCTACCAAACTGGTATATCTCTGGTAACAACCCTTTTAAAAAGACATGTAAATATATATTCATATTTATACATATTTTTCGTTATGTACACGGGACTCTGGGTTCAGCACGGGTGGATCTGGCTGTCTCTGAGCAGTGCTGGGTGATGTGCCAGCTGCACCTCCTGCTCTGGAGGCACCGGGCTTGGGGCAGCAAAGCCCGTGGGCGCGGGCACCGCGGAGCTGCGGGACCAGCCCCGGAGCATCCCGGGCAGGGAGGGACCCAGCCGGCGAGGATCCCGGCACACCGAGGCTCCCAGCACACCAGTGAGGCTCCCAGCATGCCAAGGCTCCTGGCACACCAGTGAGGCTCCCTGCATGCCAAGGCTCCTGGCACACCAGGGCTCCGGGCACACCAAGGCTCCCGGCACGCCGAGGCTCCCCGGCCGCAGGAACCTGGTGCTGCTCCCAGCTTAGCAAGTTCTCCGAGTCACAGCCCAGCCCAGCCCAGCTCTCCGTGCCCTGCCAGGATGTGCCATCCTGGGATGCCCGTCTGGCTCCCCAGCCAGGCACTGCCCACGGCAGAGGATTTCAGCTCAGCCAGGTGGGAATATTCAAGCACAGAATTCACGGAAAAGAGGTTTTTAAAAAAAAAAGGGAGGAAACACCATAAAACCACCGGACCGGACCCTTTAGGCTGCGGAGAGCTGACATGAGGCGGCAGGAGAAGCTGGCAGGAGGTGGGTGGTTTTGGTTACACGAGATGCTACAGGTGTCTCTGAACCCTTTCTGCAAAGAGCTCAGCACAACCAGACTGCGCAGGCAGCGTCCACAGGCACGGCATGGCACGGCACGGCATGGCACGGCGTGGCACGGCACGGCACGGTCCCACCGGCAGCGCCACCCTCAGTGTCGCTTCAGTCCACCGTTGGTGTGCTGAGGGGGGAACTTGGGAAGGCACGGCTCGTCCGGGAGGGGGTCGTGGGAAAAAACAGAGTCCTCTCCGGAAGAGCAGGTGGAGCTGCGGGTGTCCGGGAAGCCGGGGGAATACTGATCCAACGGCATGGAGAGGTCCAGGTACTCCTGGGGGACACAAACCCCGACGACAGGCTCAGGAGGGGACTGGGCAGCCCCCACATGTGGAGGGTGCTGGTGGGGGCCAGGGGGTGCCACCTCTCCTACCTGGTTGGAGGTCATGGCCACGATCCTGTCCAGGTCTTCCACCAGCTGCTTGAAGGTGGGTCTCTGGGAAGGGACGGCGTGCCAGCAATCCCGCATCATCATGTACCTGCGGGGGCGAGGGCTGAGCCTGGGCCGAGGGCTGGGGACCCCACCCACGGGACAGGAGCAGCACCCAGGAACAGAGCCCGGCACCCACGCTGGGACCCACGGGCAGAGAGGATGCTATCCCAGGATTTAGGGTAACCTCCTGGAGGGCAGGAAGGGAATCCCCCCAGCCACACTCACAACCAAGGGGCTGTCTGGGGAGGTGGATGGACACGGTCTGGGCTGGTCCCTGTGCTGGGGTCACCCTGGGATTCCCTCATGCCAAGGGATAACGGAGGGAGATGCTGATTATTGCAAACAGATTGGGCTGGTGGTTTTGCAGGGCCGGGAATTGCTGGGATTGTAAATCCAAACATCTGGCTGTCCCCCTCTGTGCCCCAGCCTGTGCCCTGGGTCAGGCAGTGGCACCAGGGGACTTCCAACCCTGTCTTGCCAGCCCCAGCTGGGCAGGGGGTGTTGGGGTGCCAGTCTCCTCCCTCTTGCCCATCCTAGCGCTGCACTCACAGCTCGTTGGTGCAGTTGCTGGGCTTGTCCATCCTGTGACCCTCCTTCAGCAGCTTGAAAAGCTCCTCGACGGGCACGCCGGGGTAGGGAGATCCACCCAGTGTGAAGATCTCCCACAGCAGCACCCCGAAGGACCACCTGGGAACACAGGGTGGACGCTGTGGGGGCGGCTCTGGGGGGCTGACACCCCGCAGGGCCCCAGTTTGGGCACAATTAGAGGCCGGTTTGCCGGGAGGGACAAGCACCCGCAGTTTCTATTCACTCTGCAGGACAGACGAGTCCCAGCACCAAATACAGTTTGGATTTGAAATACTTGGTCGGCTGACACTAATTATAATTTCCTCAAATAAAGACAAACCCCATCCGTGCACCTCCCCAGCGGGCACTACTCACACGTCGCTCTGGTGGGTGTAGATTCGGTCAAAGAGGGCTTCGGGGGCCATCCACTTCACCGGCAGGCGACCCTGGGACACGAAACCCCCCATTGGCTCCGTGCCACCCCAGCGTGGGGGGTCCGGGGCGGGGGGCAGCCCTGCACGCCCGTCGCATTCCCAGCGCCGTTTGGGGCACCCCTGGCATCCCCCCCCAGCAAGACCCCTCGCCCCAGCCCTCACATTTGTCGTCTTCTTGTAGTAATCGATGTGGTGGATGTCGCGGGCCAGCCCGAAGTCCGCGATCTTCATCACGTTGTCCTCGGTCACCAGCACGTTCCTGGCCGCCAGGTCCCTGTGGATGCACTGAGCGAGCGCGGGGCCGTCAGCCGGGCCCCGACACCCCCGGGCGGTTCCCCAGCACGGACCGGGCAGGGAGGCAAGTCCACATCCCCCCCCCTGGGCCCCGGCTGCCAGGCTCCCATCCCACCACAGCCCCCTGGGAGCTTCTCACCTTCTTGGAGGCCAGGTACTCCATGCCCCGGGCCACCTGGTAGGCGCAGGAGACCAGGTCCTTGAAGGAGAGCTGCTCCTCGGGGACGCGGGTGGGGTTGTAGCAGTACTCCATGCCCGGGGGCCGCCGGGCTTGCAGGTACTCCCGCAGGTTGCCCTTGCTGGCGTACTCCACGATCACGTAGAGGGGTCCTGAGGGGATGGCGGGGTGAGAGGCTGGAACACGGAGTGGGGGCTCATGACCAGCCCCTCCCAGTGCGTGGATGCAGCTGGAGGGGTGGCAGAGGGGACGCCCCCTTCCCGCTTGCACACCCTCACCGTCCTGCGTGCAGGCTCCCAGCAGGTTGATGATGTTCTTGTGCTTGCCAATCATCTTCATCATCTCCATCTCAGAGATGAGGTCGGACAAGTCCTTCTCTGTGGCGTCGGCTGGAGTGGACAAGGCAGTGGTCGGGGGGGGCCAGACCGGGTGCCCCCCAGTTGCACACCCCCAGCACCAGCCAGGGCTCCAGCACCGCGCCAGAAACCCCCCTGTCAGCGCCACTTACACTTGAGCATCTTCACGGCCACCTTGGTCACCCGGTTGGGCTTGTCCTTGTCGAGGCCAATGGCTTCTGCCAGCACCACCTGCCCGAAGCACCCTTCTCCCAGGGGCTTGCCCAGGATCAGCCTGCCGGGAGGAGACCCCAGCGCGGGGGGAGCAGGTCGGTCACCAGCACCGGCACCACCATCCTCACCCAGCTCCCACCCGGGGCGGGGCTGCACCTCACCTGTCCCGGGGCAGCTCCCAGCGCGGGTCCTCGGGGAGCTCGTACTCGGAGACGCCGGCCAGCATGGGGGTGCCGCTGGAGGAGAGCCGCGAGGGCCGCACCAGCATCACGCCCGAGTTCATGGAGGAGCTGGAGTCGGCCGACACCTGCGGTGGGACCGTGGGTTACCTTCACGCAGCGCCCGCGGCCGCAGCCGGCTGTCCCCGCCCGGGGGGGGGAGATGCTGATGGGAGCCTTTGCACCCACCCCTGCCCCCAGCCCCCTGCCCACGGGCAAGGGGCCGTCTGTTCTGCTCCCACCTGGAACTCAGACTGTGTATTTTTTGATTAACCTGCATCACGGTGTACCCAAAATGCCCGGCCCGGGAGCTCCCCTGGCTCCTCAGTGTGTTTAATTACCCCGCTCTGCTCAAACCTTCAGCTGTTGTAAATTCTGCTGGTTCTCCTCACTCCCCCTGCTGAGGGGGGAGGCGAAGGGGCCATGTGGCCTCCCCACTCACTGCGCTGCCACGGGAGGCACAGCCTGGACAGTCCCCATCCCATGCCACGGATGGGCACAGGGCTGGAGCGGGCTGCGTGTGCAGCAAGGTGAGATGGTCCCAGGTCTCCCTGTCCCTCCTCCCCCAGATCCCCTGGGAAGGGCTGGGCTCCAGGAGGGGCAGTAGGTACAAACAAACCCCCTCTCTACTTTCTGTTACCTGTCTGCGCAGGGGGATGCTCTTGGCCAGCTTGTGCACGGCCAGCTGGCTGTTGAAGTCCGTCTTCTTGGTGGTGCTCTTCAACTTGTAGACGATGATGGTCACCACCATGCAGGAGATGAGGAAGGCCCCGATGCAGTAGATGATGATCTCCAGGTAGAAGGGGGACGTCATCATGGCTGGGGTGTCTTCAATAGCTGGGTCAGCGTGAACAGGGTGTTCGTTAGCACCCGCCAGCCCCCAGGGCCCAGGAGCAGCGCTGGGGGAGCCCCCCGGCTTGGTGGGCACCTCGGTGCAGCAGGGACTGCGGGCTGCCCACCCACCCTGGCGGGGAAGGCGTTGTGTGCACCCCTCAGCTCCTCAGCCCCAAGGCCAAGCAATGCCTCTGCTGCATCCGCAGGCACCGGGGGTGGGATGGGGCCAACTGGGACAGGCATGAAGTGGAGGGGGCAGCACCTGAGCCACCCCACAGGGTTGTGGCACTACGGGCACCTCCATGGACAGGTCACTGTCCTGGCTGCTACGCTCTGCCCGCGCTCAGAGCTGCAGGTCCCTGGGGGTCTGGGGTTTCCCTGCAGACGGTGGGATGAAGGGGATGTCCAGCAGTGCCTGGGGCTGCAGGAGTCCAGGCGTTACCGGTAAGTACTGGGGAGAGCTCGGGGCAGAGCAGCCAGCGGCATCTCCAGTGGCAGAGACCTGCTGTGGGACCCTGGGCTGGCAGGGACGAGGGACCTGCAGACCCTGCCTTGGTGGCTGAGGTGGTGTTGGAGCCGTGAACAGCTCAGAGCCTGCTGCCATGTGCCAGGGTTCGCGGTGAATCCGGCAGGGTGGGGGCTGCCGCTGCACCCCCTGCAGCACCCCCAGCCTGACCCCCTCCCCAAAGAGCAGAGCCTCAGAGAGAGGTGTAAGAGGGAGCTGAAGATTCCTGCCCCACCTCTGAGCACACCCGGCTGACAAAGCAGCGGCTGATAACAGGGAAAGTTTTTGGCCGGCAAGCAGTGATCAGGCAGCACCACAAAAACTTTCCCGCTGCTGTTATCCGGCTTTGGTCCGTGCATTGATGCAGAGGAGCAGCATCAATGGGGATGGGGCAGCCGTCCCCGCAGCGCAAGCACACAGAGCCCCGCACGGTCCTGCACCACAGGGCAAGGCCAGGTCCCTGCAGGCAGCTGGGAGGTGCTGCCAGTCCCCCAAACCCTGCTTGGTGCCCCCCTGTGCGGGCAGGGCTGGCCTGGCCCCGGGGGTGCTGGACCGTCCTGCTCTGGCAGAGCAGCCCCTGGTTTAGTTCCCCCGGGTATGCATTGCCTGGGCCAGGGAGAGAGCAGGGGGCAGACCCCAGTTGGGGTGGAGGTGGGCAGAGAGTGGGGGGGACACTGCCCCATCCCAGTCCAGCTGCAGAGCAGCCCTGCAGCATCCATGCTGACCCACTCCGGGGGGGGCAGGGGCCGGGAAGTGCCCTCTCCCGGACCGCAATGCATACACTGGAAAGGAGGGAGGAAAGGGAGAGGAAGAGGAGTATATACCTTCGAGAACTGTCAACCATGCAGAGTGATGGGAGATCCCAATAGAATTACCCGCCAAACATGTATACTCCCCAGCATCCTCAAATGAGACATTCCTTAAGTGAAGGACTTCCATTTCTTTGTCTGTCGTGTTAACACCAGCCGTCTGGAAGGAAAAATGGAAGCAAAAAACGGAGAAGCAAACCACATGAGATCTTCTGGGAAGGAGGCCAGAGAGGAGGGAGAGCCCAGTCTCATTTGCCAGACCCCCGGGGAGCAGACAGAGACCACTGCAGACCTGCTAGAGAGACCCTCGGGATGACCACTCATCCCGGTGGACCTACGGAGATGCTGGTTAAAACCCTTCACCAAACTGAGTGTCCTGCCCATGCGAACATGCTGGCGATGGGCTGCATGGAGAAATCAGCCCAGGCAGAGCCGGCCGGCTGGCTCGGTGACACGGGGACGAGGATGGGGATGGGAGGACAGAGGCAGGAGGATGGAGATGGGAGGACAGAGATGGAAGCATGGAGGCAGTACAGCAGAGGTGGTAGGATGGAGACAGGACGATGGAAAGAGGAGGATGGAGACGGGAGGGCCAGCACAGATGGGGGACACAGCACTGTGTGATTCCCAGCCAGGCAGACGGGGTGCCCTGGCTGGTGGTGCCAGACCCCACCAGGCACCTGAGCAGCACCACTGCCTGCACAATAGGGAGGGAAGCACACGAGAGACACTGGGACACAGCAGAGACACCAGGACACACGGACACACACACAGAGCACACAGCCCAGCCGGCCCCACCGGGTATTTTTCCATGGTTGTTGCACCAGAAACAGCAGAAACAAGAGAGCCCAGAGTTTTGTTTTCCACCGCCGGGGAGTGACGGTCCAAGGAAACACCCGCCGGGCGTCCTTCCGATTACCTGTGGCCAGGGGCCTGGTGACAGTGAGCCACGCAGACTGGTTGGCCTCGCCAATATAATTGGAAACCTTACAAACATACTCCCCGCTCTCCGCCTCTGTCACATTATACAGGGTCAGCACCTCCGCATCAGAGCTATTAATCCCCGAGTGCTGGAACAGACCAACAACAGGGAGTCACATTGATGTGCTCAGGAATGGCAGCACCTACAGCATCAGCACGGGGGCTGCTCCCCCCGGTACCCGCGGCCAGGTGGGAGGGATGGGGCTGCGCACAGGGGGCCACAGGAGGAATTGGGGTACACAGACAGGCACAGGGGTGTAACCCTGCTCCCCCCTTGCTCCACAAGGTCAAAGGCACAGCTGTGGATGGCTGCATGGAATCACAGAACGGTTTGGGTTGGAAGGGATCTTTAAAGGCCACCCAGTCTGATCCCCTGCCACGGCAGGGACACCAGCCAGACCAGCAGCAGGTTTGCCTGCTGAGATGGGGGCAGAGGGAGCTGCTCGCACTGGGATGATCCAGGGCTCAGCTCCCAGCTCCAGCGCCATGCTCTCTCCCTGGGGCAGCCCACCCAGCCTTGCAGCGTGTGCCCTTAGGGCTCCAAAGCGACCACACCGCTGGCACACGGCTGTGGCACCAGGCAGCCCTCCCTGCCCTTCACCCTGTGATGCTCTGGCGCACCCCAGCAGGCTGGTGACAGCTCTGGGGCTGCAGCTGCCCCAGGGCCAGCAGTCCCCAGCTCCAGGGGGCTCTTCTGGCCCATCCACGTGGCTGCCACTGCCCTGCTCTTGCCCCAGGGCCGGGCGGGCCGGGGGCTGCGGCTGGGGCTGCCCAGCGCGCGGCTTTACCTTCAGGATCTGCACGTAGGGCAGGTTGTCGGGGCCAATCTTGCTGCCGTTCACCTCGATGTGCTTCAGCCACTGGATGTGGGGCTGGGGGTCACTGTAGACCTTGCAGACAAACTCCACGTTGCTGCCGAGGGCCACCGTCTTGTTGGCAGGCAGCCCTGCCTGCAGGATGGGCCGGTGCGGGGACCGCTCTGCGGGACCGGGGACACGGGGCCTTACGACGGGCTGCGGGGTGCCCCGCTGCCCACCCACGGGTGCACCCTGCAGCCCCCCACGCCCAGGACCCCCCGGCTGCCGTGGGCACTGGCACACCCGGCACAGCCAGGGCATCCCCTCCCGAGAGCAGCCAGGGACAGGGACAGGTGAAACCCCCCCGGCGCGGGGACAGGGACATCGGCACCTATTGGGGGGGGGTCAGAGGTCAAACAAACCTACGGAGGGCCCCGGCCGTTAACAAAGGGGCTGCCACTGTGGTGAGTCAGCATTAACAAACCCCTTTGTTCACCTCGCTGACTGTTCCCTTCAGTTTGCTCAGTGTAATCAAATTAAATCACATTTTTAATGGTTCATTTACTGGCATTTAGAGCAGCTCCACATGTGGAACTGCTCAGACCAGCCTTCCCAGCTGGGAATTATGGCTAATAAGGCGATTAAAAAAGTTTCTGTCTGGTCTGCGAAATTATTTTCACCACAATTAAAAATCCCCAGAACAGGATGAGGTGAACCTTCTGCCCGGATGGCTCGTGGACCTGCTGTGCCACAGAGGTGCACACTGGGGTGGCAAGCCAAAGGGATGGCAGGTGAGCCCCTTCGCTGTGAGCACTCCCATCCCTGCCTCTCCAGGGTGCAGCACCCATTCCTGCTCGGGAAGGCTTGGGGGGGACAGGGACGCGGGTGAGCCCCCGAGCCCTGCGCTCCTCACCCACGACATCCAGCTGGTAGGTGTGGTTGATGCTCCCGTACTTGTTCTCCACGATGCAGGTGTAGTTGCCCTTATCAGACGGCACCACCGAGTCCATGATGATGCTCCAGGTGGCCTGGCGGACCTGGGGGGCACGGGGAGGACAGAGCCAGTTACGTGCAGGGCACACGAGCCCCTGGTCCCACTCACATCGGAGCTGGCTCAGCCCCAGCCCCCGGCACGGGCAGGACATAAAATCTCCCTTTGAGGTCACCTTTCCCCTTCCCTCCAGAAGGGCCGTAATTGCTCCCAGCTGTCCCGGGACAGCCTCGCCACGGAGCCAACTGTGCCGAGCAGCAGATGTTGAGAGCCGGGCTGAGGGGTTCGCCGGGCATGGGGACACCCCTTTCCAGCAGCCCCCACATGAGCAGGGAACAGACTGGCTTTGTTCCCTTGGGAAGAGCTGCTCGCTGGCTGGCTCTGGGGCTCCCACCTGCACTGCTCCCCACGGCCAGTGGGCACCTTGCTGGTCAGCGGGCAGGTCCAGCCTGCGTGTCCTGCACCCGGGACAGTCCGTGAGTGCTGCTGACCCAGTGCATCTCCTCTGGGATGGGTCCCAGGAGCTCAGCTGGGCTCAGCACTGCCCAGATCCCCTGGCCACGGGGCCCCCCAGACCCCTCTCCTCGGCAGGGGGATTAGGAGGAGGTGGCAGAGCCAGGCTGGTTCTCTCAGCACGAGCCCCCTCCCCCTGAGCTCCCTCCCCCAGGGCTGAGCTGGTGCAAACACGACCCAGAAGCAGGTCACTGCCGTAGGGCGACCCCGAAACAGAAATGTCAGAGGGGCCCATCTGCCCCCCGCCAGGGTGGCGCAGGCAGAGGCTCGGTGCCTCTGAAGCTGCAGAGACCCTCCCCAGTTCTCCCCCTCCCTGCGAGCCCCCCAGCTCTTGAGGTGCCCAGAGCCAGAGGCTGCTCCCCCTCACCCCACGGCCCCCTCCGCCAGTACCTTGTAGCCCCCGATGCGGTGGTCGGGTTTGAACTCTTTGCCGTTCTTCAGCCAGCGCAACGTGGGGTTGGGTGTCCCGCTCGAGGGGCACTTGAATTTCACCGTTTTGGCGGCAGGGACGGCGTGGAGCTTCTTCTCCATCTTCTCGGGATAGGTCCAGTATGGAGCGATGGCCTCTGGGGAGCAGAGCGGGGGCTCAGCATGGCCAAACCCACCAGCCTCCAGTCCCTGGGGCAACCCCCAGGATGCCCAGGGCTGCTTCACCCAGTGCCCAGACCTGCTCCCTGCACCACACCCTCGCCACCCTGCCCATCCTCGCCTGCCTGTCTCCATCCCTGGGCAACGCTCACGTGTGCCCAGCCTCCCCTCGCCCTGACGCAGGGCAGGGCCGTGGGCAAACCCCGCGCGCACGTACGGTTCGGTTTGGTGTTATCGGCCTCCTTCTCCTCCGACGAGGAGTCATCTTCGTCATCGTCGTCCTCCGCAGAGGGCAGCGCGTCTGCGAGAGAAGAGATGGCCCCGCTGAACAGCTGTGGACCTTTGTGAGCGGGGCTGGTGGGGACCAGAGCGTGGTGGGTGGGTGACGGGGAGCTGTGCCCAGTGGGGTGGCAGGGGCAGGGGGGTGCTGATGCCCGGCAGGGGCACGGGGATCCCAAGGGAATGCTCTGCACACGCCCCAGCACAGCCAGGGCCAGCAGTGCCACCATCCCGGTGCCCGCGGCCATGGGCACGGTGAAGCAATGTGCTGCCAGAAGTGATGTCGGAGCTCCTCACCCCGTGTCCGGTGCCACCAATCCCCCTGGGGCGGCGGCCAAGACCCCGCGGGCACAGAAATGCCGCAGCCTCGGCGCACACCTCCCCAGCTCCGGCGTTCCTCCCTCTCCATCAGCACCGACACAGACTGCGGCTCCCACCCAGCGCGTGCCCCTCCTGGGGCGGCCCTGCAGCCCCCCCAGCCCCGCGCGGACAAACACACGACGATCTCCGGACGCTTCTCCCTGCGCTGCCGCGGCCAAGGGGCCATGGCACCGTGCTGGACACTGCTCCAGGCACCCCCAGGTCGCAGGTGGGCCCCAAACTCACTGCGTGCGGCCGGCGGAGCGTGCAGGGCGCGCGGACTCAGCCTGCTCCTCGCTGCACAGCCCGGCCCCCGCGGCTGCCCCTTCCCTGCGCAGCCAGGGCTGCTACAAACCTGAGACGTTCACGGAGAAGTAGGTGGTCTCACTCCCTGAGGGGCTGTTGGTCATGCAGGCATAGAGCCCCGAGTCCTCGGGCACCGCGTCCCTGACCTCTACCTCCTCCCCGGTAATGCGCGTCCGGTTGTTCTCGGCCAGCTGGACGCCGTCGCGCACCCAGTTGATGCTCTGGACGTCATCCCGCAGCCGGCAGCGCAGCTGGAGGAGGTCACCGGGGTGGGCCGAGTAGGACTCCACTTCGATTTTTGCTTTGGGCAGAGCTGGAGGAGTTAGGGGAGAGGAGAAAAAAAAAAAAAAAAAAGGAGAAAAGGAATAGAGACCAAAGGAAACCATGCTGCTGCTGCTGCTGCTGCTGCTGCTGCAGCCGGGTTAACGGGGCAACATGCGCTGCTGGGATGCTCCTGCCGTGGCACCAGGGACCCCAGTACCCAGGGGACAGAGCCGGCGGCAGCAGCAGAGCAGAGGGGAGGCAGAGGCGGAGGCTGCGAGCACCCCAAGCAGCACCAAGTGCTTCACCCCACAGCAGCACCCGCTTGGTGCCTGAGGAGTTCCAAAGCCCTCACCCCACTCGGCTCTTACGGAGCGTGACAGGGCAGGGCCTTCACAAGTGGGGGGAGAAACGGGCAACTTGAGACAACTTAGGCAGTGCCGGCTGCTCGGGCGGGATCCAGCCTCTCCCAGGAGCATCCCACACCCCCGCCTGGCTCTGCCACCTTGCAGGGGGGGTCCCAGGAGCCCAACCACAAGCGGGCAGCCAGCAAAGCAGGCCAGGGTCCCCATGGCACCAGGACCCTCGCCCCAGTTAGAGCACGGCGGGGCAGGGCTGGAAGGGCAGGGACTGGGGGGCTGCGGCAGGACAGCAAGGCAGGGAGTGAGGGGGGAAAGGTCAGCCCAGGGGAGCTCTGGCCAGACAGGTGCCGGCCATGGCGTTCCCATCCACAGCATTCCTGGGCAGGGGAGCTGCAGCTGCTCCCCGAGGCGACACTTGTGTGAGCAGCACAAAGATCCTTTCTCTCCGCTCCACTGCGATCTCATCTTTCCTGGCCCTGGTCAGTCCTCGAGTACTGGCCCTCCACGGTGGGCGGTGCACGAGCGGCTCTCCTGGTCCTGGGCTTGCGGCAGACGCCGGGTTTCAAACCACCTCTTCAAATTCCACAGCCCAAGGAAGGGCTCAGGCTGCTGCAGCTCTGCTGGGGCTCTCTCAGATGATGTGGGTGGATGCAGGGTGAGCATCATCCCAGACCGAGCCCCACGGGCTGGCGAGCACAGCTCTGGAGCCGGACTCCTCGGCTCTGTCTCCTCTGCAGTAATGTGTGTCCGGTTGTTCTCGGCCAGCTGGATGCCATCAGGACGCTGCAGGAGCAGCACGAAGGGGCACACGGCACTGCTGTGGATGCTGCTCTCAGGAGCCAGAGACGGGGCCAGAAAATCCCAACAAACGTGGCAGAAACAGCCGGGAAGTACTCGAGATGATCCAGTGCTCCAGCTGATCCATGGCTTGAGGCCTGAGCGCCCCAGGACTTCTGGGTGCCCAAGGAGCCAGAAAAACACAACCTCTGCTCCCTCCTTTGCACGTGCGCCCTAAACAGCCACGCAGCAGCCACTGGCTGCAGAGTGCCACAGGGTCTCTACTGGCACAAAATCCCCCAGAGCGGATCCGGCGCATTCAGGTGAAGTTGGGCCGGGACCAGCAGCTCCTCCCCGCTCCTCCCTGCACCCACCAGCCGCTCTCTACAGCCAAAAATGAAACCTCAGCTCTCCAGAAACTCCAACTCGCTGCACCATGACCCGCACTTTGCTTTCTGGACACTTCTCTTTGCCTTGGACTCATGAGAAGCTTCATGGAGAAAACATCCCTGAGCGGGTCCAGAGTTTCTCCTCTTTCTTTTGCTCAGCACTTGAAGGAAAACAGTGGGATGGGGAAGAATTCCCTTTCCTCATCTGCTGGAATACCAAATCCAGGGCTCCAGATTCATCCATGAGAGGATAAAAAGCATTTTAGCGTGGCAGGGGAAGACCAACAGGAGCCCTTTCCCTGGGGGGGGAAGGGCCTTGCTTTGCAACGCTGTTTTTCCCTGATTTTCTCCCACAGGAGAGGCATTTCTCGCAGCTCTGATTTGTGTCTCAAGTGATTAGTCACAGGCATCTCCCAAGGCTCACAAAGCAGCAGTGACATCCCGTCCTGTCCGTCTGGGTAGCACCACGTCCTCCTGCCCGTCCCGACTCCCTCCTCACACAGAGCAAGGCCAGTGGCTGGTAAACAGCCATGAAAACACAAACCACCACGAACCTGGTGCTGCAGCCATATCTGCCCTTATCTTGCTCCCAGCTCTGCCCCATGCACCGACAAACTTCCTCCCTACGGAACAGAAAAACCCCGCAGGGAAACCGGGGAGGTTGATCCTGCCAACCCTGAGCCCCGCCAGCACCCCTCAGCTGGACCTGTGGAGTGGGATGAGGTGGAGAAGGTCTTTGGAGGGCCAGGGCTCAGGGAGGCAGTGTCCCAGGCTCAGGCAGGTCCCTTTCCCACGGGCACAGCATGGCACAGGTCCCCTGGCACCCCCTGCAAGCGCCACTGGGCTGAGGAGCTCGGGTGGGGGCTGCCAGCATGTTCAGTCCCTGTTCCCTCCCCTAGCCCAGCCAAGCCAGGGGCTGGTTTGCATCACCAGCATGAGTGGGAGGTGTGGAGGTGATGGACGGGCAGGGGAGGCAGAGGGCACAGCAGGGCCCCTGCCCTTCGGTCACCCACGGCACATCTCTGGCACTCGGGACGAGGCGGAAAACGCGGCACGGTGGGAACGGCCCGAGAACGGATTCACAGGCTAACGAGCGTGTCCAGGTTCGCTCAGCCTGCCGGCAGGAGCAGGCCTGGGACGGTGCTGCAGCCCTGGCAGGCCATGGGATGGCACAGATGGCACAGGGACACCGGGGACACGGGAGCAGCCAGCGGTGTGAGCTGCGGTACCGGCGCCGCCTCCACTTCGGTTCATGAGGGTGAGCCCGTTTGATCGCCGGACTCCACCGGCTCAAAACGTCCCTGTCTCACGTTCTGCTTCTCTGTAACCTAAACCACAGCACCAGGTGCAGCCCCGGCACAGCCCCATGGCAGAGCCCACCCTGGCCGGCTGCTCCCTCCAGGCACCAGCCAGCCCTGCACGGGCCGCTTCTCCAAAGGTTAATCAGCCAGACAAACGCTTGACTCTCCTCCCCAGGGCTCGGGAAGGCTCTGGGTGCTGCCGGCACCGCACAAAGGTCAGTGGGTGGGAGTCCTCACCCCAGCCAGGAGCCGTGGGGGTGCTCACGGCCCCTTCGAGCAAGGAGGGCAACAGTGAGGAGAGCAAACGAACACCGGTGTCTCGGTCCCACGGACAGAGCTCTGTCCCACCCTGGCATGGCAGGGACAGGAGGGCTCGTGTCCACGGGGAGCCCCAAAGTCCCCAGCAAGGTGAGGGGCAGCCCTGGCCGGCGGTGCCTCCACGAGCCCCCCCAGCATCCGCACACTGGGGCAGCCGCTGTGGGTTTATTACCTTAGTCCACCTTTGAAATGGAACCGAGAGCGGAGCCGAGCCCGGCGAGCGTCAGCCAGATGGAGAGTGTCACTGAGTGCCTATAACTGTCACCGGCTCCCCAGGGCTGGCCCCGATGGGGACGGCAGGGACAGGGACCCGGGAGAGGAGCCACACAGATTCACCGACCCCCCTTAACTCTCCATGCACCCCCCGAGCAGCGGGAGCCACGGGCTGTGCCGGCCATGGCGATGGTGACGATGGCAATAAAGGGGCCAACAAAGCGGCGCGGGGACAATGCGGGCGGGGGGCGCGGGGCCGCGGGCGCCGGTTGCCCTGGAGACCCCAGCGGGGCTTTCCGAAGGTATTTCCTGAAGAAAAAGCACACACATGCCCGGCAGCCCCGCTAATCCCAACAGGAAGCGCTTACCGGGACTTGGGGATTGGCTTCTTTTTGATTTAAAAAGCTCCTCGCCCTGCCGTGTCCCCCCCAGCCCGGGCTGTGCCGGGGGCATGTCCCGAGGGGCAACATCCCAGCGCTCCAGCCGCTCCCAGGGCTATGCACATCCCTGGATCTCCTCCTCCAGGGAAAGGCTGCAGCAGGGAGATGCCAACAGATGAGCATCAGGAGCTCAACCCACCCATGGCTCTTCTCGGGGTGCTCAGGGCACCCCTTGGCTCCTCCTGTCCAAGCCAGCCCAGGAGGCCACGGGCTTCTCTGCACCCTCCCAGATGCTTCCTCCACAGGGAGAAGGGGATTTATGTCCCGCTCCAGCCCCTCCTGCTCTCCCAGCCTGCACGGCAAACGAAGCAGCACTTAATTAACAGGCGCGCTGGGAGTTTGCAAAGCTGTCAGGATAAACCCACCCCTTTCCCCCCGGGACCCCCCGGCCATGTCAGAGCTCTGCAGCAGCTCAGAGCCCTGCGAACAGCAGCCTGGGGCACTGACACCCCCACCAGCTCTCGCCAGGCACGGGACAGACGAGGGGCACAAGTGAACACCCCAATCCATGCGGCTTTTGGCCGGCTTTGCCCGGGCCCTGGCTCATCACCAGAGCTGAGTCTCTGTTCCTCTCCCCACATCCCTCCTGCACAGCCCCTGGGCAGTTGCACACGGGGGGGGGGACTCGACAGCTGGCAGCCCCCAGATACCCCCCTGAGCCCCCTGGCGTGGCTCCGCTCACCCTGGGGCAGCTCCACAGCCCAGGCTCGAGCAGAGGGCGGCTGCGTTTCCCAAAGACTCATATTTCCTTTTTTTCCTCCTCAATTAAGTGCTGGAGTGACACCATCCGAGTGGAAAGGCGGGAGGAGGGAACAATGTCGGCCCGGCAGGCTGATGGCTTGGAGGACACAGTGATGCCCCGAGGAGCTGGGTGGCTGCAGCAATAGGGGTCTGGGGGTGCTGCTGGGCCCCCCGAGCTCCAGGAACAGTCCTGGGCTGCTGCCATCAACAGCAGAAGCGCAGGAGGCTGCAGGCTTGGCAGGGAACCTTGTGGGGCTCCAGCAAGGAGTTAGGGATCCCCATGATCCAAACTGGATCCCCTGGGGCTCCCCAGGGCACAGGGTGGGAGGCACCGAGAGCTGCAAAAACAAGGAGGGGACCGGACGGCAGAGAAATGGTGGGGGGGTCAGAGCCGAGGGCCAGCAGCGCTCCTGGGGAGCAGCAGGGCAAGCCAAGGACCTTCCTGGTGCTGCCTGAGGGGATGCTGGGGTCCCCCACGCTGAGCACGCCGCTCACCCCGACTTCTGGCTCCTGCAGGGCCCGGAGAGAGACCCCCTGGACGAGCCAGGGACAACAAAGCCCCGGGGATCGAGGGCCCCCGGCGGCCCTGCAGATGGGCAGGGGGAGGTTAAGCCTGTGGCCAGCTGGGCGGACGGCGGCCCCGGGGAAATGGGGCAGCCCCCCGGCCCCCGCCCCACGGGGAGGGGGCTGCAGCCAAACCCCCTGGGCTTTGGAGTGCAAATGTGCTCCCTGGCAAACTCTATCTGCTGCACCCAGCGGGGGTGCCTTCGGGACTCGGTGTCCCCCAAAAGCGGCTGCCCAAGGCAGGACCCCCCTGCCCCAGGACACGAAAACGCTCCCCACAAAAACGTGCCGGGCCGCTCAGCACCCCCGGCAGGGCTGAGGCAGGAGATGCCTGAGCAGCGGTCAGGACAATGGCAGACAAGGAGAGAGGGGGGAAAAAAACCCTCGGCAATTTTCTGCAGGTTTCTATTTAACCTGGAGACAAAGAGTAGCTTTGTGCGAGGGAGGGACGGAGGCTGCGCACGGAAATTTCTTGGCTTTTCCCCTTAACCAGGGGTTTTTCACCACCTCCAAATTTAGGTGACTATAAAATGCAGTAAGTGCCCATTAATATTTTATTTGCTCCAGATTTTTTGGTAGTGGGAGGGAGCCCACGACAAGCAGAGCTCCCAAACCCCCTCCCGCGCCACGAGGAGAGGGGAGCCAGGGCTGAAACCCCCCCTCTCTGCGCGAGGCCAGGGCTGCTGGCCGGGCGCGGGGGATTACTCCTCCCTGAGAAGGGAGCTTAGCTGCCTCAGAACTGGGAGTAAACTGAAACCCTATAAACATGCAGAACAAAGTCCGGGAAAGCTGCTGCCTCTGCCACAGAGGGGCCGGAGCGCGGCCGCCGCTGCCCCCGAGGTGACGGGGGGGATACTCGCGAGCCGGTGCTGCGGGGGAAGGACAGAGAGCTCGGCCCCTGGTACACAACACCCCTCAGCACAGGAGCTGAGCCCCATCCACGTCCCATGGAACCCCAGAACCCGCGGGGCCGAGTCGGAGCCTGCCCCTGCGAGGTTGCTGGCGGCTCGGCCCCGGCTGCAGGTCCTGGCCCAGCACCGGCTCTTCCCATCCCACATGTCCTGCTGGGAACATTTTGTTCCCACCAGCCGGCCCCGGAGCCAAGGGACGGACTCTGCCCCAGCCGGGCTCCTGCTGTGGCACTAATTGGGCCGCCCTGGTGAGAACCATGTCGGGAAACGTTTCCAGAGGTTATTGTTAGCCCTGGCATGAGGCTGGCGAGGAACCAGCTCCCTCCTCTCCAACCTCTCCTCCTCCACTGCCACTGTCTGACGCTGCTCCCGAACCCTCCAGGGGCTGCAGGGCTCCTCACTCACCCCAAAACCCACCTCTGCTCAACCAGCCCCAGGCCTGAACTCCCCAACACCTTTCCCAGCCCCACAGCTGGAGTCGGGGCCACCAGTGCTGCTCTGCCAGCAGCCCAGAGCCATCCTTACCCCAAACACCACCAGGAAACCTCTTCCAGGAAGAGCAATCTCCCGAGAAAAACATGTTTACCACTGTCAACCGCATTGTTTACAGACGTGGGGAGGAGGAACGCCAGTGGAAAAATCTCAGCTATGGTCCATGTGAGCAAAGCTTTGCCCAAGGCTCCTCTCTGGAGCTGCAGCTCCCCAGGGACCACTCGGGCTGTCTCCTGTGGTGTCACCTCACAGGGTACTCCCTGCCCTGACCGGAGGCACCAACCCCATGGCATCACCCAGTCGTCCCTCACGGGGGCTGGTGCAGTTGGCAGCTGCAGCACGGACCACTCGCCGGTGCCAGCTCCCACCCCGAGCCCTGAGAGGACCCCGGGGCACCACGAGCCGCTGTGCCCATGCTGGCTGCACCAGCAATCTGCCTCTCGGCGTTCTGGTGCCAGAAAGGAGGAAGGGGGAGAGAGTCTTAAAAAGCAAAGCAGTGCCCACAGACCAGACATTCTTGGGTAATTAGAACCAAAAGGCAGCAAGTCGAAGTCCCGCGCGGCGCAGCCGGGTCTGGTTATTCTCTGCCTCACCAAGGCTCTGACACGACGGAGCAGGGCTCTGTGCCGGGGCCCACCCTCCCCAGGGCCAGGCGACCCCCTCGGCCCATCCACTGTGCCTCGAGGTGCCCCTGTGCTCTGGAGCTGGGCCAGACACCTCCGGCCTGCCCGCCACAGCCACCAGCACCGTAAGGCTCCTGGGGGGCAGCAGCGGTGACAGGGGAGGGGGTGTCCTCGTTGGGGGCTGCGCTCCCCTGCCCCAGCAGGGCAGGCATTTGGACTGCAGGAATCACCCGAGCCAGCCACGGCTTTGAGGCATTCTCAGCGGGGAGCAACACTGGAGCATCCCAAGGGTCTCCGTGGAGAGCATTCATGCCTGGCACTACCAGCTGGCAAAAGCTGAACCGGTCCCCTGCACCCAAATCCCCATCCCCACCAGCTGAGCACCACGACAAGTGCCACGTCCCCAGGGGCACCAGCTCCCGGGTGGCACTGCAAGTGGCACGGGGGACGTGCTGGTGCCCCCGCGGCAGGACCACGTGCCAGCCTCTGCCTCTGCTGGCGGGGGAGACCAGCTCAGGTCACGTCTGGCAAAGAGAGACGCGGAGGACGAGGGCGCGGGGGCTCCCGGCGCACCGCGCTGTCCCTCTTACCTTGGTCGGGCAGGGTGGGGGCCGGCCGGGCAGCGGAGAGCGCGGCTGCGACCAGCACAGCCCAAAGGATGAGGCACCGCCAGGTAAACATCCCACTGCTGCAGCTACTGCTCGGCGACTGGGCTCCGCAACTCCCACTCCATGGGGGCCCCGGGCTGGCCCCGGGCGGGCGCGGGGGGGGTCTCCGCCGGGCTGTCAGCCCCTCTGAGCTGTGAAGGAGGAAAGCAGAGTCAGGGCAGGGCGAGGGGCTCTCCCACATCCCACCACATCCAAGCCCGGCTGTGCGGTGGGACGCACTCGGCGTCACGGGTGACACTCCTCCAGCATCCAGACGGACAGCGGGATGTCCCTGGATCATGGGATGTCCCCGGACTGCAGTGGCAGGTCCCCACAGACCCCTTGGCAGCCTGACGTGACCCGGCACTGACTGGCAGGGTTATGTTTCCCTGTGTAAAAGCGTTGAGAGTGAAAGCACTGGCGAAGCAGAATCGCATGCAGCAGAATTTCCCAGAATGGTGGGAGAAACATTAGCGCCGGTTAAAGAAAGGGAGATTCCTCCTCTCCTCTTCCTGCACTTCATCAGCTGTTGCTGATCCACAGCTTTGCTGTGGGAAATCCCATATCCAGACCAAAATCTGATGTTGTCCATGTCACTGTGCGCCGCAGTAAAGCAAATCCCGCTGCAAACCCCAACCTCCTCCATTCCCTATAGGATCTACAGGGCACACAGCAGCCACCCCCACAGAAAGGCCTTTCTGGAGCTAAAGGGTCAGCCAGCTGCAGCCAATCTCTTTCCACCAACAGCTGTTTTTGGAGTGGCTGTTTGGGGAGAAATCCCCCTTCCTCCACAGCCAATTCTGCAACTCACTCCCATCCCTGCCAGCTCTCACACTGGGTTCTCCAGCCCACCCCTTCCCTCGGGAGCCCATGCCCTTCCTGGGGAATGCTCCGTGCAGGGCAGCTTCAGAGGTGAGTGCTGGCACAGGGAGACCCAGCAGAGCCTGATCCCGGTTCAGGGTGCCACAGGGATGTGCCCTCCAGGGCCCTCAATCCCTCCTTCCCTCTGACCATCCCTCCTTTCCACCATGCCAGGATCACGGAGCTCTGCCAAGACACGTTCCAGGGGGACGCTGGAGCCCGAGCCCAAGCCCAACCGCCCCCAGCCAACTGCTCCCAGCCGAGTGGATGGGAACGAGCCCCCGTGCTCCACCCCCGCACCACATCTGCACCTCGGCAGCAGCCTGGGACGAGGTCCCGACGCCCGCGGATGGTCCCGCCGGGTTTTGCCGAAGCGCTCGCCGGCGAGACCCTGCCCAGCCCATTGCACAACCCGCGTGGCCCCGGCCAGGGCGCTGCTGGCGGCCGCTGCTCCGGGGGAAGCGCGAGGACCAGGGTGTGGACGGCACGACGCCACCCCCAAAGCCCTCCCCCCGGGCACCTCCTGGGGTGCAGCTGTGCCCCCAGGCCCCGCAGCCCTTGGCAAGCATCCCAATCTCACCCGGTTCCCCTCCCGAGGGCCGCGCGCTCCCCGGAGCCGCGCGCTGTGCCGTCCCCAACCTGCCGCGTGAACAGGCGCTTCCTCTTGCCATAAGGCGTCAGGCTGAAGTACACACTGTTAAAACCGGTGAGTAATAATTGTAGTGAGTAATAAACCGCTACTCATCCTCCCCACGCACTCAGTCCGTGGAGCTCCGGCCACCGCCTCTCCCGCTCCAGCGTGAGAGCGAGATCCTGTGCTGCCTGTGCCCGAAGCACCGGCTTTTCCCGACGGATGGGCTGAGCACCCTGAACACCCTCCACACCCCAAGGAAGCCCAGCCAGGGTGCAGGTCTGGGGGCTCTGACTGCCTCCTCCCTGCCCAACTGCTCTGCCTCCAGTCAGCAGAGGAGTATTTGGGACCCAAACTATTGACACAAGGAGTCGGACAGCAAAAAGGGCACCCAGCAAACACCGGCGTTATCTCCAATGCCAGTGCTCCCAGGTGCCAGGCAGTGCTTGGAAATAGTTATTGAATGTTCAGGATTTATCAGGGTTTGGAAAGGGGGAGGTGGAATTCTTTGAGGGGGGGGGAGGGAAAAAAAAAAAAAAAGTCCTTGGTATTTCTGGAAATTATTTTCTGTCTCTCAGTGGCTTTGTTTATCGCCAGCACATGCTCCCCGGAACATGCCCTAATGCGGAGCGTCTGCGTGGGCCTCCCGAGCCGGCCCTGTGCCGAGGGGAGGGATGGAGGGAGGGAGGGATGGAGGGATGGAGGGGAGCCCAGTGCCTCCAGTTCCTGAAAAATGAGTCAGTGCTGGCTCGTGCACAGCAGAGCCCTTCTCCAGATACACCTCGGAGCGGGCGCCTTCCAGCTGATTCAGGGGCTTGACAGCAGCATATTTCCATGGCGTAGGGATCGCGCGGCAGCGCAGAGCTGTCTGTGGCTGAGAGGGTCACTGGGAGGGAGGGAAGGACAGAGGGAAGTGTGCCAGGACTCAGCAGGAGCACACTGATGATGGTTGGCTTCCCTGAGCAGCAAGGGAGGGGGCAGCAGCCGCGGCTTCGCTGGAAGGCAGCAAGACCAGGACACATCCTGACCACGGGGAGCAATCCCAGCATCCTGCCTGCTCCCCCCAGACAGGCTCAGCAGCACCCGAGGAAATTCCAGTGCTCAGAGATGCTGAAGGGGCAGCACAGACCCCTTCCTCCTTCCCAAGGGAGAAGGGGAAACTGGGAAGCCCCAAGACACCTGCCCTTGTGGCTCCTTGGTGCCCACTCGGGAAGGAGGTGAGGAAGTGGGGAGAGTGCTCCTACCTGTGCAAACATGGCACTTTTCCCTGTTTATACAGCTTTTATATAAATCCCAACAGGAAACCATTTGCTCGGGAGGATGGCAGCTCGGGCAGGGTGGGTCTCCAGCTCCTGCCAGGACCGGGCACCATCCCCGCTCCCCACGGCCCCGGCACACTGCAATTTACTGCTCCGGGGTGGACTCAAACAACTAAAAATGGAAGCAGTAAGAGAGGAGCCAGGGCTAAATGCCTCTCAGAGACCTGCCTCCAAGACTGCAATTACTAGCGGCCATTACACCCACGGAGCTATTTCAGAGCGGTGACGGACACCCCTGTGCCCACCCGTGCACCCTCTGGGGGCACAAGCTCCCCCGTGCACCAGGAGAGGTGCTCTCACGCTGCCTTTGCATGCCGGTATGCCCAAGAGGAGCCTCGTTTAAGGTGTGCCCCTGCCGTCCTCAGGCACCCCAAGGGCTGCACTTTCACCCCTCGTGTCTCCCACGTTCCTGAGTCACAGGGCTGAGCTGTCCCAGGGACACGGCACGGACGGGACCTTCCCACTCGGACAGCAGCTGCACCCCATGGTTCTCAGCTGAGTGGTTCTGAGCAGGGAAGCCCCTTCCTGTCCCGTGGCTCATCCCTGGAATGCATCTGAGGTGCCAAGCACAGGAGCCAGTGCTGGAGGAGTGTGCCCAGCGGGGGCACATGGGGCTCAGAGCCCTGTGGTGCTGTGACGTCCCCAGAGGAGCCCCACTCTGATCCCTGTGTGCCCACACTGCTGGATGTGGGGGGAAAGGGGGGGTGGCTGCTGCCATGGGCTTGGTGAGGCTGGGGGGGCTCTGGCCCCTCTGCCTCTGCCTCCCCGTTGGAGCAGAGCTGGCCCGTGCCATCCACCACGTCAGAGCGTCCGGGGTCCCTCAGTGCCAGCAGCCAGTGGGTAATGCAGCAGGCAGGAAAAACACAGGGAGAGGCCAAATCCAACAGGGAGAAGAGTCTGAGCTCAGCTCCTGGGTCTGCACAGCGTCAGGAGCCTGTGGTGGGGGGCTGCGCCCAGCCACGGTCACCTGTCCCTCAAGGGGCGAAGTGGTGACCGCCAGCAGACCACCCTGCTGGGCAGAGATGCCCTCCAGCTCCAAAACACAGAAAGGAGACTCGTTTTCCTCTGAGGCTCAACACAAGCAGCCCTCCAGGCGCCCTTGGGGAGGAAGGACATGCCAAAGGCACAGTCCGTGGGTGACAGGAGCGAAGCCTTTCCTTTGCCCAGCACTCCGTGCCCCAGCCTGCGGCTCAGGTCAGGAACCAAGTATTTGCTGAAATAAAAAGCAAACACAACTGCAAATGGAACTGCAGGGGAAAACTATAATGCTTAAAGCAGACACACGCTTGGAAAAATAAATATCCAACTGTGCAGCATACAGAGCACATTAACCCTTCCCAGCTGGCCACCAGGACTTAGGGCTACCGGGGACATCTCTGGCGCCGAGCTGTGGGCATCTGGTGGTGGGAGACCCTGGCACACAGGGCAGGAAGGACAGGGAAAGGCCCAGCGTCACCCACAGATCTCCATAAAACCAGCTCAGTTCTAGAAGCATCCTCACGCTCGGGTGTGAAAATCGAGGGCTCGATTTTCAGATCTACAGAGCAACCACTGGTACCCAAAAGCCTCCACTGGGCTGGTCCCCCTGACTGCACTGGAAGCAGACTGGTCAAGGATGGTGACACCGGGACACAACCCCAGCCTGCCATCCCCCAGAAGGGGCAGAGGCCTGTTATCCAGCCTGGGATGGAGCCAGCTGGGGCTTTCACTACATTTCGCTCCTCCAGGGAAAGCTGCTGGGGCGGGAAGGACACACATTTGCCTTCATGCCCAGATGAAGCAGGTCACAAAGGGGCAGACAGCCGGATTGCTGGGCTGGGATGAGCTTCCAGCAGCCAAGGCTTGGGGGGCCAGAGCAGCGGGGACACCACCTGGGGTCGGAGGCAATAAGACTCCCGGTTCAGGTTATGTTTTTAGGTGGGTAGATAAAGAGGGAGCTCCAGTTCACACCTGAAAGTGACCCGGGCCCCTTCCCACACGGCCGGGGCAGCACCTCGTGCGTGCAAAAGCCCAGACGATGCTCCCGTCGGCTGCCTTCGCCCGGCACCGCTCCTGCCTGCACCCCGCCGGAGCGGGGGCGATTTATTTTAATCCTCTCGGAGCAACACAAGGAAAAGGCAGCAGTGCATGCCAGCCAGCACAGGGATTAAGGGAGGAAGTGCTCCTGAGAGGGGAAGATGGCTGCTGGCCAGAGCAGGGGGCTGCGGGGCCCACGCTCCTGCGGCGTCCCTGGGCTGCGCGGGGCGGGGGCTGTCCCTGCGCCCCGCTCCTCTGTGCTGGCATCCAGCTGGTCGGCACCCGGAGAGCTCCAGCCAGAGCAAACCACCGCCTCCGCCTGCGCGCAATCCCAGCTTCCCTCTGGCCGCGACCTGGCAGGCTCCGAGCCCGTCCGCTCAGCCCGCGAGCCGTTGGGTTCCCCGCGCTGTTTGGGTTTAAACATTGCCGGGAAGGGAGGGACCTGCCCCGGCCAGCCGCGACCCGGGACACGGGGCAGCAACTCAGCAGATCCGGGCAGAGAAGGAACAGCGAGGTGGCCGCGGAGCCCCTCGGCGTCACCTGAACACGGCACGCTCCGCTGCGCCCTCGCACGAGGCCAGCGGCCACCTCCGCGGCTCCCGGCCCCGGGAACCCACAAACACCACAACCAGAGCCCCCTGCAACCGAACCCTCCCGGTGCCGAGGGCCACCGCACCGGCCCAGCGGTCACCCGCCACCGCAGGTGTCGCCGCCGCCTCGCCGCACTCCCGGCGCCTCCGCCGCGGGCGGACGAGCGGTTCCCGGAGCCCGGCACAGCGCTGGGATGCGGCGGCTCCCGCAGCCCCACCAGCCTGGACACACAAAGGGAAATCCAGCTCCGGGACGGCGTTATTCCAGCGCCTCCATCCCCGGTGACCGCTGAACGCCCCGGGATCCCAAATCTGAGACGCAACTAAACCCAGCTCCTTCTCCATCTTTTTCTGGAAGCCGCGGGGCTCCCGCTCAGGAACTTTTTGTGAACACGGGACCAAGCAACGACTCGGAAACCGGCCTCTGACCCTCGCCGGGCCCCCGACCCCTGCACCGCCCCGCTGTCCGCAAACCCCCAGGTCCCGCAAAACGGAGCCGCCCCGGCACGGGGGACAGGGCGAATCTGGGGGGGTTCGGCCGCGACGCAGTCCCGTCCCCCGATCGAGCCCCCCGCGCCCGCCCCGCGGAGCACAAAGCGACGTCCCGCGGTCCCGGTGCCGGTCCCGGTGCCGCCCCCCCCGGCCGCAGTTACTCACCGGAGTCCCGCGGGCGGCGGCGGCGGCGGCGGCGCGGTGCCGCCGCTCCCGGGAACAATGGAGGGGAGCCCCGGCCGGGGCGAGAGGCGCAGCCCCGCCGCCGCCGCGCTCACAGCGGCCGCCCCATGGCGGCC